>QWTY01000739.1:7216-66292 GCA_008033365.1 Pseudorectes ferrugineus
CTGGTCCAACCTCCCTGGTCAGGCAGGGTCATCCCAGAGCACATGGCACAGGATTGTGTCCAGATGATTCTGGAATATCTCCAGTGAGGGAGACTCCACAGCCTCTCTGGACAATCTGTTCCAGTGTATGGTCACCTGCACAGTAAAGAAGTTCTTCCTCATGTTCAGGTGGAACTTCTGTGCAGCAGTTTCTGCACCGTGTCTCTTGTCCTATTGCTCAGCATCACCAAGCAGAGCCTGGTCCATACTCTTGGCACCCTCCCATAGGTATTTATACACGTTAACGAGGTCGCCTGTCACTTGTCTCTTCTTGAGGCGGAACAGGCCCCGTTCCCTCAGCCTTTCCTTGTAAGAGATGCTCCTGTCCCTTCATCACCTTCGTTGCCCTCCGCTGGACCCGCGCCAGGAGCTCCTTGTCTCTCCTGTACTGAGGGGCCCAGAACTGCACACAGCACTCCAGCTGTGCCTCACCAGGGCTGAGGAGAGGGGTAGGATCACCTCCCTGACCTGCTGGCACTGCTCTTCCTAACGCATCCCAGGATCCCCTTGTCCTCGTCCACAAGGGCCCGCTGCACTGGGAAAACCTTCCCGCGGCCATGCCGCCACGGGGGCGGCGCCGGCCCATCCATCGCTCGGCGAGCGGCTGCTGC
Source organism: Pseudorectes ferrugineus (assembly GCA_008033365.1). Taxonomy (NCBI): domain Eukaryota; kingdom Metazoa; phylum Chordata; class Aves; order Passeriformes; genus Pseudorectes; species Pseudorectes ferrugineus. The sequence continues at coordinate 7,867 of QWTY01000739.1, forward strand.
CCCTGGTTGCCGGGGCGGGCCCGCACGCAGCGCCCGATCCCAGCCCGCGGCGGCGGACGCGGCCTCCGGGCCCCATGGAGGGGGACAAGGTGAGGGGCGGCGGCCGGGCGAGCGGGGCAGGGCCGGGGGACAGCGCCGGTGCCTCCTCTGCTGCCCCGGGAACCCCCGCGGCTCTGCTGGGGCCGGTCGGGTCGCCTCGTTTTGTCGGCACGGCGGTGAATCCCCCCCGCCACAACAGCCGTAGCAAGGAAATCCTTATCCCTCTCGCAGAGGGATGAGGTTGGACCAGCCGCACATCCTCCTGCAGAAGGGAATAGGTGGTTAAGGAAATACCCGTTGTTTCACATTGTAGATAAAAGTGTGTTTAATAATTGATGCTCCTGTAGCCGCTAATTGTCGGGCTTCAGTTCTTCAGGAACACACGTAACTTTTGCATTAAGGTGTTAAATTATTGAACGTTTGTAGAGCTCCGGAATAAAGGAAACAAAACCACATGCGCATGCTAACATCAATTACTGTGTGACATTTTCACTTGAAAAAGGAGAAGTGCCAAATCAGTGAGCTAGTGAGCTGTGATGGAAAAGTTAAACTTTGATCTAAAATTTTTCAGGTGTGTCGCTGTGAGAGTGCCAAAGAGCCGGAGGCAGTGGCAGGAACAGCCACACTGAGGAACCCTCCTTTTGCTGCTTCTGTTCTATCAGTCGTGCTCCTGCCTATTTGTGGGCTCTCAAATTGACAATTCATATTGGAAATAAGAAGGATAAATGTTTACATGTAAAAAATAAAATACTTTGCTCTGGCTTAAAAATTAAAGACAGAATTTTGTCCTAGTGTTCTTTTGTTTCTTTTTTCTTTAGAATCATATTTAACTGAGTTCTTACATTAGTTAAAACCAGTATGTTCTGAAAGCCTCTTATCTTTCTAGTTGTGAGTGAAGAAACCCCTGCTTATCTATTTCAAAGTTTATCTAAAGGAACAAGATTTGTTCCACTGACTGCTTTCTCTCTAGATTAAAGGACAGATTCTTAAATGGTAAAAATTTTCATAGCACTTTTTGAGTTCAGTAAATCTGTGGCGTTTCATGTGAGCTGCATGCTTTCATGTGGATGAATTAAGTTAAACCCCAGTGTCATTTAAGTAAACCTTAATCTGGATTTAAATGAATATATAAGTACTTCTAAATTAGCAGACAGGTGAGAAAGTTCAATAAATCCTTTGAAAGTTTGTTTTAAACATTTTTGTGAAGACATTTACTTACAGAGGGACAGTGGTCTCAATGTTATTAAGACCTTTATAAAATATCTCCTGTTTTTCCTGTTTGTTTATTACACTCCTGAAAAAGCAGAGATTTAAGTGGAAAATCATCATGCACAAAATCAACAGGTTCTGGTTGTGGTGGGGAGGTGAAAACTGCAGAATCCAGAAAACTGGCAGATGCATATTATGGGCTGCCAGAGAATGAATGAATGTTTACTGCATGCTTTTTGCCTCAGCTTTGAAATAAACCTGAAGCTGCCTTATCTGATGATGTCTGTTGGTTATGCTGATTTTATGCTATTAGCATCATTAGCATTCTTTGTTTGCTGATACATACCCAAATATTGTCTAAAACCAAAACATGATCATATGTTAGGGATTTTAAATAGGCTATTGTTTGAGACCATAATACAGCATTCTGCTCTCTTCCCTTTCTTCCAGGTTACATTCACACAAGTTCTGTTGAGTTTCTTAGGCTTTGTTAAAGCTTGACTTAAGAAAATTACCAGCTTTGTTTTTACTTTCTCATCTGACTTTCTGCAGAAGCAAATATTTGCATTCTTTGGGTTTTTTGCCTTTTTTAAGTATCAGAAGAAAATAAAACTTAAAGGGCACTTTCTTTTTGTTGCAAATGCTGCCTTCTTGGGACTTCTCATTGACTTTAGATGAAGTTTACCAGTCTACTATAATCTTCTATAAAATTTAAGTTTGAAAACACAAGACTTTTTTCATGTAGAATAATTTAAAAAAATACATACTGTTAAAATACTGCTTCCATATAAATAATTAACAACAAAAAAAATGGGCACCATATGTTTATTTTCTTCCACCAGTGCAGCTCATCATTACAATATTTATCAGTGATTATTTTGTTAATCTTCAGTAGCTTTTGCCAAGTCTATATTTCAGAATAAGGGTAGCCTGATCACATCACTTTGGATATAGTCATCATCCTCCAATGAACTAGTTAAAATATTCAATAGATTAAAATTCCTCCTTTCCCTTAGTCATCTCAAACAATATGATTTTTTTTATTTAGTCTTTTTAACAGCGGTCAAGCAGCCAAGTGCAGGAGCTCTGCGACTGAGGATAGAAGAAATAGAACCTATTTTACTAGGGAGCATTCTAGTGAAACAATCATTATGTGTACTTTAATTAGTTTCATTACCTTTTTGCTTTTTACCTCCAGTGCTGCATACAAATATTTCATGTGCAGTCAACTTACACATGTAGTCTGAGCTTCAGGCTTCCTCCAGGTCCAGTCAGGTGAGATTTACTGTAAATAGATGTTAGAGCTAAATCAAATTACTGTTTGCATGATCCTTTCAGTGATACTTGCCATATGAACCTTGATCCTTTCCTTAGGAATATGATTGTTAAATGATTTACTTCTCCCTGCAAATTGGTTACTCAGTCTTTTCTGCATTTTCTGTTGTAGAAAAGAACCAAAGAAGATACTTGGAAAGCAGAAGAACTTAGGAAACATCTAAAGGTGGTTTTATTCTATTTCTGCTAGTCTTGATGTTAAGTTACCTTACAGCACTAGAATTTATTGATGGTCTAAACATAAAGAGTTGACTCCTTGTTCTACAAGCCACTCTGCTTTATGGGATGTGTAGTAGCTCTTTAACACTTTCTGGTGCACCAGACACTTTAAATCTGCATCATTGAATACAAATGGTGCAGAGCTTTAATGTGTAGCTGCTGAGTTCCTTGTCACAACTGACTGTTCTGGAATCTCTCCAGTCCAAGGTTATCCACAGGCTGGCCCACTCAGCTGTTTCTAGCTACACCAGTCATATGAGATTACGGATTTCTAAATTAGGTAAATGAAAATAATACATTGTTACAGTAATCACACAGCAGTCAATGGGCTCTGATTTGCTGGCCACCCAAATCCAAATGACAACTCTGCTTTATATATACTTATTCACTTTCCTACTTGTATATTATCTATTGTATTTATTGTCATAATCTATCATGTTTGTCATGTGTTTTTAAACTGGTTAATTACATTATCCCAGGTCAAATAGGCATTCAGGCTCCAGTCAGCTATATCACCGATATTCATGTTAGGTTTGTGTTGTATTTTTTAAAAGCTGTTTTCTATCTTAGTATTCCTTTTATTAATTCTTTTTACAATAAGCACAGACATAATGTTAGTATTTACGAATTAAACCTATCAGCATTTTAATAGAGTTTGGGAAACATTAGTAATCCAGCATACATTTAGTAATCCAGCAATTTTTTTTTTTCACATGAATATAGTCTTAACAAAAGAGATTGCTGAATTATAATGATAGATTTTTAATTTTGTTTCAGGTATCACTCCCAGATAGTCAAAATGAAGACCAAAAACACAGAGAAAAGAAACTGCAGAGAGACAGGACTGTTCATGACATGGACCCTCACAGACATGAACGCAAAGACAGAGAGAAGAGCAAGGAAAGAACAAGAGAGAGAGAGAGGTTTAAATCCAGTGAAAGGGACAGGGATAAAAGGAGAGAGAGAGAAAGGGAAAAAGAACACCAGAGAGGAGACTGGGAGAGATACAAAGATAAGGTTCAAGAGTCACGTTTGGAGGAGGAGAGACACGGTGTACTAAAACATAAAGACAAGGAGACTGATAGAGAGCGAGACAAAAAGTACAAGACATATGAGATAAAGCAAATAGATCCACAAAATAATCTGAAATCATTTGAAGGAAGAGATACAGAACATCACAGAAGAAGAGAAATCAGGCATCGTTTGGGTAAATAACTTTGGGTTGTTGTTGTACTTGAAAATATTTGATATTTAGATAGGAATACTCCAAAACCATACCCCATCTGTGCAGAGAGGATAAAACAGGCAGGTGTGAGTACCTACTGGCATGTGTATCCTTATGGAATGCTGTGGTAACCTACTTTTATTTTGATGCTTTTAAAAAAATCGGTGCTTGTTTCCCTTCCTCTGAAGAGAGGATGGATGTCACTGGTTTTGTTGGTCAGTGCCTAGACATTCTCTATTGAGTGATCCATTCACTTGCAGGGTGATTACTGAAATCAGTACCATGTGTCATTACTCCTACTATTACACAAGACTGGGGGGATTAATTCGGAGAGAAGAAGGAGTAACCAGCTTTGGAGAGAGAATTTCTACGGAATTCCTTTTCAGAAAGCTCTTATGTTAGAGAAAACATGTCACTGAAATACTATTTTCTACATGCTGGAGTTAATTGTGTACAGAGTTTGAGTATTATAAAATTTGTTCCCTAATTTATACGTCTGTTTTCTAGAGGAGGAGAAAGCAAGAACTGAAGAGCGAGAAAGAAGACATAAAGTACAGAAGGTAAAGGAAGGGAAATTAGTGAAGTGTTTCCATAACAGAATAAGATAAAATTGTAGAATAATGAAGAAACTGGATCAGACTGCAACTCCCAAGAAATCCAAGGGATGCATAGATAGTAAGGTGCTGACAAGTGTTCAAAACACTCACAAAATGTATCTCAGCTACCCTATTTTAAGGACATATTTCATTCTTTTTTTTTAAGTAAACATGAAATAAAATTTTCATAGCAAACAGTGCTTCATTTTTGTACAGCTACATCAAAAGTTTCCATCTGCTATTTATGCCTTAATTACAAGGGTAATTCATAGTGTACATCCTACTTTAGACCAGCTAGTAGACAAGAATTAAATTTTTATGTGAAGAACATCTAATCCAGAGAATTTTCTGTAGCAAAGTGTGCAGTGCCCCGGAAGAAATACCAGAATCTCAAGTGCAGTTATAATTTGAAACTTCTTATCATAGGAAATAAAAAAAAAATGGCTGGAAGATCCGTGTGACAGAAAGATTAAGTACTCACAATTCAATCCTTTTAAAGGTAAAAAATGGATAGATTTGTGAAGATAAAACAGTCTTGGAGAACTTTTTAACCCTTTAATATTATTTTTCCCTTTGCAGGATAATGATGCAAGAAAGAAAATTGAGAAAGCTTTAGCCTTCAAAGTTGAAGAAGGTGAACATGTGCACAAGTTAGAGAAACATCAAGAGTTGGATAAAGAGAGAGAAAGAAGACACAGAGAAAAAAAAGAAGATTCTGTTAGGACAGAAAAAGAGAGGCTTTCTAAAGAGAAAAGTCATAAACATTATAGAAAGGAAGAGGAAGAAAAACATACATCAAAGAGATCTAAAGAAAAATCTTCCCATGGAGACAGAGAAGGGCCAGCAGCAGAAGCTATTGAGAGGCTAAAAAGTAGAGAAAATGAAAAAAAGAAGCATGATCTAAGGGTAAGTTTTGTTAAAACATTACCTTATCACTTAGTTTAATTACTGATACATTGTTGCTAGGGGAATGATAAAAATACTAGGATTTGGAGGCAACATTTTCTGAAATTTGAGGCTAAAGTGGTGAATGAAAACACTACATCTGCATTTAAGTATGCTAATTCAGAACTGATTCCTTCCGTAAAATTTAAACAAAAAAATTGCCTAAATGTTAGAAACATCTTTTATTCATAAAATTCTTTCTTGCTATGACTTTTGAAATTTTTGCAAACACTTTGAAATGGAGATGTCGTAAGGCTTGAGATCCATTAAAGCTTATTGGCTGCCTTTATAGGAAGGAGTATGACTTTAATAGAAGCTACTTTTATGTTGTCTATGAAGGGAGCACAGCTATCCAGCTCATAAGTAGGTACATGAATATAGACCCTTTATATTTGTGGGGTTTGCCTCTCCTTCTGAACCCACAGAATATCTCTTCTTTTTCTAATATGGAGCAAGATGTTATATCCTAGAGACTTAATCAAAACTTTTTCATTTTTTACTGGTTTTTATATTATAAGTGTTTATTCTACAAGAATGAGAGAAGGAATATCTAGTAATACGTAACTCTTGAAATCAAATCAGTTGTATGGAACATACAGCAGTTGAGATGGTCTGGGGTAGTTTCTTCTGCTGCCTAAAGAGTGAAGATAATATAAATATACAATATAAATAAAATTTCAGAAATAAATTTTCTAGTGAAAATAGCAGTCATCTTCAGTGTAGGGGCCCTCCATGAGTGATTCCTGTAACTGACTTTCTGCAGCAGACAACAGAAGTCTGTCAGGGGCTTGCTGAAGGTTTGACTTCCTTGGGAATTTACTCAGGTAGAGAACACACTGATACTTCTGTCCCAGTTTTTTGAAGTTCATGGAGAGAGACAAACACCTTTATCTTAAACAGCCTATTGAACTCATTTCCAAACTTAAGCAGATGGTCATAACACAGAATTTAAGAGTCAAGTCCCTCTACTGGGAATTAAAAATGCCTGAGACTGTTCTCTGTCCCTGGGTCCAGTTTGTGTGAACTGTTGCAGTACATACTGTTAAAATCTCTTTCTTTGGGACGGGCTGGCCACAGCCTTCCAAGGTCAGACCTTAGCCCCTGCCAGTTTTTCAGAACATCTTACAAGCAATGACTGAAATAATAAATAGTCTGTAATTGAAACAACTCATTAGTAACCTTTAGTACTGTTTGATAGCAGTACTACTAATACAAGGTCATATACATATTCCTCATGAATATTGTGACTCATGAATATTGTGACTTCTTTTACAGAACAGTGAATACAAAAAGGAGGAGAGGATTCAAGAAGAAATGAGCCATCAGCTTGTAAGGTAAATTCAGAGATTTAAAATAATTATATACTAGATGGTGTCTACTAAGATTCAGTCACCACCAAACCAATAAGCATGAGTTCTTAATCTCACATATCTGGGGTTAATATAATTTTTTTTTCATAGGCCAAATACAATAGCAATTAAAAAAAAATCTGTGTGTTGCCTCTAAGGTGATTCAGATAAAAATGTATATATTTGTATTCCACTAATTATTTTTCTATGCCTAACAGCAAGAGATATTTTACAGTCCTTGTAAATGACATATATACTGATCTGGGCACTTAGTTTGGGAGACAGAAATGCTGTATTTTAACACCTGGAAATTCACTATGCAGTCATGTGGACACATGTGAGGTTCATGATGAACTACACAGGACTCTCTTATGCTGTGTCAGCAGTGCTGAATATTCAGGCAATGTTTTGAAGCTGTTGCTGCTGGGGTTGTGGCTGAGTCAATGTTTGTGCATAGCTGGGAAAGAAAAGTTTAGCCATTCCTGAATGGCAGGGAAGGCAGTATGGTTCAGTGGGATGTCCTGAAACCCTGGTTCAGCTTCAAGCACTGTTAATGTTGAATCATTCTTGATTTGTTATAACAGGATCCAGCTAAATTTTAATTTTTATTGTTGCCTTGTCCTATGTTTATCAATCCCAATTGCAGTATATACAAATACTCATTTAAGAAGTAAAAATATTCTCTTCTTGAAGGCTGATACTTTCTATTTATAAAATAATCAAATAGATTATTAAGGAGCAAAGCTTGTTGTTGATTTGCTCCTGCTCTCTGACTCAGATTTTATTGTCCTCATAAATCAGACCTCTGAATGAAAAAACAGGTTTGAAATCAGTCTTTGATTTATAGCTTTTGAGCATATTGCACCAACCTGATCTTGATCTCTGGTTTGCTGCAGATATTAATACAAGTAATAAATGTGTGGGTTTAATAATTTTTTTTTCCTCGCTACTTTTTCTTGCCTTTTGATGCAATTATAGGGGTAAAATTTGGACAAAGTTTCTGAATTCTTTGCTGGTTAATCACTTGGTTATTTTGTTATCCTTTTGTATTATAGAGATCTATAAAAATACTTGTAGAAATATTTCAGTTAATTGGAAATTTCCAACTGTTTTTTCCTTTTCAGGAAAAAAGACTTTTTTTTTTTCTAAAACAAACAAAATCCCCAGAAAACAAAACTGAAACAGAACTGCTTTCTTACGAGACAACCAATAAAACTGTTGTTCTCTTTTTGAATAGGACTGTAAAAGATAAAGGAAAATTCATTGAAAAAGAGGAGAGAGACACAAGACAAGAGGTAAAACTAAGGAAGAGGAAATTTTTATGTTTTGAAATTATTTAAGTTATTTTAATATTTTTAAATGGACAGGTGCAGATAGAACCAAATTTTCAGCAAGTCTGAAGCTGAAGCTATATAGACTTGGGTTTATTTGGAACAGTCTGTGCAGATACAGCCAAACTCTACCATAAAAATTTTTAGAAGTTTTGTGATATTTTCAACTGTTTGATTCAGCTTATCTTTCAGTGTGAATTGTCTGCAGTGAGAACCTAAATTTTGTTTGTAGTTTGTGGAGAGAAGTAGGCAGTTCAGTCCTTTTATATTTGGTTTCCTTTTCCATCATCTTCTCTGTCTTCATTGGCAGTTGGAGGCAACCTGGGAGGGTGAAATCCCTGCTTAAGACCTGACTCAACAGGGAGAATTAAATCAAATTCCAGGGATTTACATTTTATGCTGTTGATTTTTTTGGTGTATTTGTTGCTCGAAATGCCACAGCCTTCCAGGTATTCCAGCATGACTTCCTAATCCTGCTTTGCATTGGCAATATATATATTTTCTCTATAAATTCCTTAAAGTAGGAACCCAGACAACTACTGACAGGTGGAGGTTTTTAGTGTGTGAAAACTGCATGTGTAACAACATCTGTTATAATTTGTTATTAATAAAGCTGGCAGCTCTGTAGGCATTTTCTGAGGTGATCGTAGTAAGGTAATAACGACTACAAAGTAGCCTAATAGCTAATAAAGACTCATCGTTGTGAGTGTGTTACTAAAGGTGTCTGACTAAATGGAATAAGGATTTTTTAAAAAAATTCTATGAATTATACTATATGAATTACTTACTCCTGAGTACCTGCAGCCTTGCAGGCAGAACAAATTAGAGAAATTTCTCACAACCTAAGTTATACTGGGGGACTCGGTCTGTTAATAAAATAGTGCAGATGCTGAAACCAGGAAAGCAGAGACATGGATACAACAGGAGAATAAGATAATTTTTATATGTAAATAATTTTGCTAATGTTGAATACTCTACTTTATTTACATGGAATAAGACTTATGGTATCCCTGCAATAACTTCATATAAATTTCCTTTCTCTAAATTTTTAATTTGATTAAAATAATGCCATTTATTTACGCCAACTTTCCTGGTTTCAACATTTGCAATATTTTATTAGCAGATTGAGTCCCCCAGTGTAACTTAGGTTAGGGGTAATTTTGTCTAGTCCTCAAAAGAGTAGAGCAATCTTATTTTGTTGTTACACCGTCATTGAAATTATAGGCAACACAGCTGGTTTTATGTCTTTTCCAGTAAAAATACTGGTAGAAAAATAGTTGGTCTTGCCAAGATAAGGTTGAGTTCTGTTTTTCTTCCTGTACTATTAGTTTCAGTAATTATCACTTGATAATACACTTTTATTTATCTGTGTAAACTATGTGCTGTATGTTTGCTTGAAAATGTAGAAATAGCTGAGAACAACAGCTATTAATCTATTTTATACTAAGATTTGGCAGATAAGAGATTTTTTTGTAAGATTATTTAACAATTTCATTGATTTTTCTCATTTAGGAAATGAAAGATACACACTTGTCTAATCCAGACACAGGACTTGATGATTTTTCACCAAATTATGAAGATGACTTTGAAGTAAGTAAAAGTATACAGTTGTCTCTGAAGTAATTCTTAAGTATCAAAATAGAGAATAACTTTGTTCACAGAAATAAACAGGATGTTACATGGTTTTTAGTTATTTTTTTGGTGACAGTGACCCTAACTTGTCTAACAGTAGATAGTGAGTAATTAAAATGTTACGTAGAAACTCTCTGCTGTGTATTTAGTTCGTTTTCATCAGAGGTTGGGAACCAACTTCCGTTTTTGAGTTGAGGTGCTCACAAAATGCTTTCTCTGCCTTTCTGGATTTCAATTACTTAAATGACTTTCTGTGAAAAATGATTAAATAATCAGAGCTAATGATTTCAGGTAAAAAATAAAAAAAAAGCCTGTTTGTTTATCACTGCAAAAATATCCTTGGACAAAGGTATTGACACACAGCATTCACTTCACTAATTTGTTTCATTGAACTTCCTATTTTATAGCTCTCTTTTGTCTACTTTGAAGTTATTAGGATACAAGAGTGTATTGGATGTGCTTTCATTGTGAGCTGAACTGGAACCATCTTTGTTCAGTGAGGGTAGAACTCATCTCCACTCGAGTCAGGATTGATGATTTCCACTGTTGAGCTGGTCACTGTAGTAGCCCTTTGCCATTCAGTGAAGAGAAATAAGCACATTTAAGACTTGTTCATATCATATGTGTTAGGTGATTATTTTAGCTTGACGTGAATTGTCTTAGTTTAGAGAATTTATTAAAGTTTGACCCTCAGGCATGGACAGGGAGTGTGGTAGTTTAGTGAATGTGAGCCTGCCATTAAAGAGGACAGCTTGAATTAAAACTGTCAAATAAACAACTTCATACATCCCTGAAGCATTTATGCCGCTGAACACTGTTATTTTATCTTTTTAAAGAACACATAATTCACCGAAACATATAGTATCTACTTTAGGATATTAAATAAAAAAAACTATTTTGGGCACTGTAGAACAACACTGAGATTATCTTCTCTTGATTAAAATTACTGCACAATCAAGAGATGCCGTTTTCTTTCCATCAGTTATTTTAGAATGCTTTTCAGTCAGAGGCTTTATAGCCATCTGTATGAGGTTTTTATTTTGACACCATTTTATAATTTCTGTAAAAGATCTTGAAAAAGACATCTATAGTCCGTGTTTACTAAGTATTGAAAGTTCTGTTACTTTCAAAGGACTATGAAGATGATTTTGAAGATGACGAAGACAAAAGTGGTGAAGAAAGAGATGGAGAAGAAAACCAAAGAGAGGTTCCATTTTCCAGAACATCAGAAATTGAAGAAATCCAAAGAGCAATTACTGCAGAAAATGATAGAATTTTTACTCCATTGCCAAAGAAACTGGGAAATGAAAAAAAGGAACCAGTCATGGGTATGTGACTAGATACTCATCTTTTTTTATGAAATGTGTGAGTAACACATACAAGTCAGCAGGCCACCTTTTCTAGAAGTCTGCCTAAAGGCCAAAATCTGGTCCCCTGGATGACTCATGTAGGTTTGTGGGTAAGCGCTGTAACGTCCACATTACTAAATGATTCATAGGCATTACTAATCATTGAAAATGTGAAATATAAAAATGTACAGACTGACATTTAATACATCTTATTTTGGGTAAGAGGAGCATATGAGATTTTGAAAACTTGAGGAGTGCTGGAACAGTTTTGGGCTTCTGCTGGCATTAAATTCACCTTTTTCTTTTAAGCAAATTTGAAGCAACTGTTCTGGGAGGGAAGGCAAGAGAAATATCAATACTACTCAAATATATAGCACTTTATCACTTTCAAATGCAGGCTCTTTCTGAAATGTTGTCTGGCATTCAGTTGATCTGATACCTTTGAGTGCCAGAGCTACTTATTTAACTGCAGCTGTGGTTCTTTGCTGCCTGCACTAAAGTGAGCAGCCATCTAGAATCATTGTGCAAAAGAGTATTTAATAGCTTTTTAGTCTGGTTCATACAAAGTTCATTCTTCAGTCATGGAAGAATAACATGGAATTTCTGTCAGTCTTTACAGAATCTCTTAAAGGTCTTTTCCAGCCTAGAAGAGTCTCTGATTCAGTCACTAGATTTTCAGTTAATGGTCATTGCAGTCAGAACCAGTATACTGTAACGTAAATTTCTTCTTGCAGAAGATTTATGCAATTATTATTTTTCTAATGAACAATACAGAATCAATAAAGATTTTTAAATTTCAAAATTTTAGCACTTGTTGCTTTATTCTTAATTACACAACACATTCTTTTTTTGATGAACTTTTGATCTCATTTGCTTAAAATGGTTGTTGATCAATCTGGTAATTATTTTTAGAAGTTCAAAAGCATTTTACAGTATAGCCTAAAAAGGCAGTCGTCCTTTGAGGAAATGAAGCACCATTAGTCCTGACTGGAAGTTGGATCTTAAGGTCAATTAGCTACAGCCTAAGCCAGAAAGGGAGTAAGATAGATGTGACATCAGTTGTTGTAATTGGTCTCTTAACTGTGGCTTTTTAAGGAATAGTTTCCAATGTTTTCCTTGTTCATCCAAGGACATTAGTTAAGCCTGTGTTGATGACGTCCTCCACTACCTGTAGTGATGAGTTCTTACTCAGAGATGTAGTGTGCACATGGTGAAGTCTGTATGACTTTAATACAATTTTTAAAATTGATCATAGAGCGTTTTACTGCACACAGGGGGACAAGTGACCTGCTGAGGCAAGAGAAAGATGAAGCACTTACTGCATCGTAGTGTTCTAAAGTAAAAATTACAATGGTCAGTCATTTTGAGTTGATTGATTGATAAAGAGCCATTGTAAGGGCCGTATGCTGGCCCATTACTGAAGTTAAACCCATTGTTCTGAAAATGGGGATAGGGCACTTTGTGTCACATGTGAACCAGTAACTTTTAGCAGCTGTGTTGTAACAAATCTTCTGCTTTTTAGACTTACTGCTTAACATTTTCATGCACTTTTAAGTGTGAACTGTAACACTGTGTTTTACAATATCACAGAAAGGCAAGATTCTTCTGTCAGAAGCTCTTTTTGTGGAATATTCATGGATTTCCAAATGGCAAACCAACGACAAAGCAGCCGAAATATGGCCAGTAAGCAGAAGTAAGTGTATTTTAAATAATCCACACAAAATGGCAGCTCACTATGTGAGATGTAGTTTTTTTTCATTATATTTGAAATACGTGAAGTTTATAAACTTGAGCCTTATGGAATCAAATATTTTGTTAACTAGCAGTAATTAATTCTCAAGTAAATATTATTTACAGGTACTGCTACATGTCATTTTATAAGAGAAATATATCTATATATCAGTTTATGTGCATCATTTTATTACAGAATGAGTTGCCGGGATTGTAATTTCTTTGTATAATGCTTCAGTCACTTAATTAGGCATTGACTTAAAGTACTAAAGAGCAAACCTTTTAGCTACCATCAGGTCTCTGCAGAACTGTAATTTTTTGAAATAATCAAGAAGATATGGTGCATGTAGTTGCCAAAATAGCACATTCCCTTTCAGGGATAACATCAATTACTGTAAAAATATGTTATTACTGATCTAAAATTGATCTAGATTTGAGATACCTAAGACATCTCTGTATTTTAAAGAAACAAATTGATGCCTGCTTTTTGTGGAACTTGCCAGGAGCTCCAGATTTGTCTGAAGCACTGTATACATCTCCAATTCTCTGTTACAATACTTGGATGCATAAAGCAAGATTATTAAATGTTATTGTTAATACTAGATTCCCCTGTTTCATGGCTGCACATCAGTGGCTAATCTTCACGTAAGGGAGACTTTATTGTCTAAGGTATTTAATTCACATTGCCTAAAATTTTAATGCTCAAATTTTTACATAAGTTCATTGTCTGGGTTTCCCCTCTAGACAGTGGAGACAGATTAAGAAACTCAGGAAGGCGTCTCTGAAGAATTGCATTCTGGAATGTTTGTCAGCCTCTGCTGATTATGTACCATGACTGATCATGACTATGTTTATAACTGTGTGTGCATGCTAACAACATACACAGCCTGTGAAGATAAAGAGCATTTTCATGGAAAGAGAAAGGGGTTGTGGAATTTAATGCTGTGATAGTACATTACTACCAGTGAATAGACTGAAAGCATCCCATAAATGAGTTGTGGCACTTGGGAGTTGTAAATTATAAATATGAGCTTCTTAGTTTATTTCAAGGATTTGTCTGCATGTACCATTAAGATTTGTAACTAGTAAGCAATTTTCATATGTTTGAATTAGATCTCAGCAATCTATGCCCGTGTTTGTGAGGAGGTGATATATTAGGAAGCACAAGTTAAAATAAAATGTGGGTAAGAATATGCAATAGATGTCATCAAGTAGCAAAAAGGTGATGTGAAAATTGTTTTTATGCATAAAGAAAAATTCACCTTAAAATACTGATGAAATTCGAGCTCTTGTTGCTCTAGTCTTTTCCTTTTTTCAAATACCATCTTTCTGAGAAGCTATAACTAGAATATGCATCTGCAAGACTGTTTATTGTGGAATTGCTACAGATCCATAATTGCATCTGGTTTGTATTTATATATCACTTTTAAGTACATTAAAAAAACCTGCAAGAGAGAGAAAGGAAGACTGCAAAAATTGTCTCATTGTCAAAGACTGTACTACAGCAAGAACCTGGAATTGACTTGTAAGCAGACATCTCTATGTAATTCAAGTAGTTCACTCTTAAAATGAAATATCTTAACAGCTTTATGGCATTAAAGCAGACAGATAGTTGTGTGAATTGTGACAAAGACTGTCAGTCTTTTCATTATCCACACGTCCATACAAGTGGAATGATAAGAATCTCTTTGTAGCTGATGATAATAAGTAATATCACGGTTTCTTAGTTGGCCAAGTAAGATACACTATATGAAGGTAGACTAGTTTTCCAATTAAGAATCAAAATACAGATTTATTTGTGAGCAAAAATGAAAAAATTAAGGGAGGCACAAAATAAAAGAATTGAGGGAAGACGGATAAGAGTTGAGTTACGTTTTATCATTCCAACAGGGGAATTTAGAAAGATTTGGCATTTCATAGAACAAAGAGACTCAACTATCTCAAATCCTGTACAATATGCTAATCTTACTCCAGACAAAAAATGCAAGTGGAAAAATGCACATCTTCCTCAATCTTGAGTACTCATTTCCATACAGTTTAGACCAAGTCCAATTGTCCAGTAACTGATGATTTTTTTTGAGGCCTTGTGTTAGGCCAAGAGGTCAGCATCCCTGTCCACAGGTTAGGAGTCTGCGGTAAATTTATTTTATGTATATATTTAAAATATATTTTAGGGTTGCTGCTAATGGTGTTTGTTTCCTTAGTGATGTAAAGAGGTACAAGTTCAGTCTATTGCATATGTCTAACAAAGCTAGGACATTATAGAAGGTCTTTATAAAGCATGTACATGTAGGAGTGATGTGAGTTTATAAAATGAATTTAGGAGAATTATCCACTGTCCTAACTCTAGAAGAAAGAGATACTCATCTGTTACCTCACAGAACAGCTTTGGAATACTTAGGCAAGATGATCTGCTGAGCTTTTGATAGTTTGGCTTTTGTAATAAACCGTGTTAAGTTTGCCATTTGCAATTAGTATTGCATTTTCAAATGTGATCATTATCTCAGCATAACATTAAATGAGAACTCATAACAGTATTGTATGTACTCCTATTGATACATTTTTATCTGCTAACTGATTTTGGCACAACTTCAATTCACATAGGTCAAATGATTGTTAGATCTCTGGTACTATACAACATCAGGTTGTCGTTCTTTAGGAATACCAAATGCTTGGTCTTAACCATTTTTGTGTTTCTCTCTTGTAATTCATCCTAAAGAAAACGGAGTTCAGAACTTCTCCCACTAATTGACCTGGATTTCTCAGTTAGTTTTTCATTACTGGATTTGCCCCCTGTCAATGAGTACGACATGTATATCAGGAATTTTGGTAAAATGAACACTAAGCAGGTGCGTAACAAATACACAGTAACATTTAAGTCCTCAAAGTGCTGATTCTCCTTCCGGAAAATAATTTTCCTTTAAAAATAAAGTTGCTAAAGCTACCAGGACATAAAGTAATAAATTAATAATATTCATCGCTAAACCTCAATTACCATAAAGCAATGATCTTGAAACTTTTGGCCAGACAGGCCACTTCCTTTCTGTATTAGAAGAGGACTCTCATTTTCCTTCCCCATTTTCAAAAATTTCTGTCTTTCTGTCTGTCTGTGGCTCACTGTCCTCAAATATGCTGGGTTCGGTGTTTACACATCATGGAAGACATTCTGTATTTTTGCAATATTATTTATTTAGTACTCTGGTGTGAAATGTGGTAAAATGTGCATGCACAAAATAGTGACAGTGTGTCATTATGCTCAGGTCTGAATTTACAAACAGAAAAGGTTGAGCTTCAAATTTCAGTTTTAAAATTACTAAATTCTATTGAGTTATGTGCTGTCATTCTTAGCTGTGTAACCCATATACTGATGATCACTTCTATCTTTCTACTTTAGGCATATGTTCAGTGTAACGAGGACAATCTTGATAGAGACATTCAGACTGAGGAAGTTGAGACATTGGAGAAATGGACACAGCATCCAGGAGAAAGTGCTCTTGTATCTGGAGGTGAAGAACATTTTAATCTTATTCACTTATGGATGAGTGCATATAATGTAAACTTTCTCTTTGGTGTCCATTACTTGTGAGAATCTATAGAGTGGCAGGCTGCATTGATAGCCAGCTGACATAGGCACTCTGAATCCTCATGTGGAGGGTATGAAAAATAAGTGGCAGAAATAGTTTTTCCTTCTGGCTTGATGTTTCCGTTGGCAGCAAAAATGAGTCTCCAACAGATCTTGTTCTTCAACGCTGTTATTTCTGCTGAAGATAAGTTGATTCCTGCCACTCTCCTCTTGCTTAAAAATTAAATTGTCCTTGTACTTTTCTTAACTGATTCCATTTTGAAGCTTCAAGTTTGGTTTTTGTTTTTCTGTTTTTCATAGGTCCCATAAACAGCCAGGATACATCAGTGAATGGAAGTCCAACACCTAAAATTGATTCACAAAGATTAGCAAATTTTCTCCGGTCTGCCTGCCAGGTACACTTATATCCTTAATATCCCTTATGAGCTGTGTGCATAAGTATGCAGTATGATAGATCACTTACAGTTCTTGTTCTGACTAATTTAAATAAATTACTTAAATAATGCACGTTATCAAAGAGAATAATCTCTCTGCAAAAGAATGGAATCAGAGCTGTGCAACTTTTATGTCTGTAAAGCTGTATTTGCAGTTACAAAATTAACAAAACAGTCAATAAAGGTTTATGAAATTAATCCACGTAACTTTAGAAAGCTACAAATAGCAAAGCTGAAAGATAAGATGACCCTTTTATTTCTATAAATGTAATTATATTTGAAAGGTGATTGCTGTTTTGCTAGAGGAAGATCAAGTTGCAACACAACCCACGAAACTAGGATCTCGACAAACCAGTCTGTCTATTAGTGATAGCTGTTTCCAGTTAAATACTAACCAGCCATTCCTCCATGGTAAGGGAACTTTATTCTACACCTTTTAGTGTACAGAGTGAACTCTTCTTTCTTATGCAAACTACCATGTTCTTTGTCATTACTGTGCAAACAGCACATATCAGGATGTACAGATGATGTAAACCTCACTTTTCTTTTAATTGCACTAATCTTGCTGGAACTCTGTGCAGATTGGTTTCACATGGGGAACATCAGAGCATCTTACAAGAAATATATTCCATCTATTCCTACTAGAAAAGCCAGCAATTAACATGATGTGTGTAATTTCTTGTCCCTATTGTTGAAGGGCCATCCCAAGGGGTGTAATTTTGTTTGGGCTCTTTATGCTGACAGTAGGGCCAAAAGTTACAAATAAAGGCAGGTTATTGAACAGGGACACTGTAGCCTGATATATTTGAAAAGCAATTATATCTTCTCCATATAAACAGTAGCTGTTCAGATGAAAAGTGAAAAATAGAGCATCTGTAATTATGTTAGGAAGGCCTATTATAGCACAGAACCCTACATCATCTAACATGAACACACGAGATGAAACAAAAAAAGCCTGGCCTGTGCTGTTTCCTGTTTGAGACTCAGTTTAATTTTCAGTATATATACTGACATCAGATCAAATTGGCTTGCCTATGCCCAGAATAATTATTCTATTAATTTCCTGGCTGTCTTCCTTTTTGCTTTCTACTTCTAATAGTTTGGATGCCTTCTCTAGTCTCTCCTTTTTTATTGTGTAGCTTCAAAAGCAACACAGTGTTAATAGAAATATTCTTCATAATTGCATCTTAGTTTCTTTGTTTGTTGCTATAGCAGCTAAATATGCTTTTTCATCTGCAGTGAGTTTGCTTTTTCATTTATTGCTTTTTTTTCTTGACTTTTTTTTAATGGTTTAGACAGAAAAATACCCTGCTTATATGTCTCTCAAGTTCAGAGGCAGGCTCTACTTTCTGTTCATGGATTACCTGAAAAGGCAGGTGTTGGTTTGCTGAGCAGAAAGAGCCTCATATGTGTTTGGAACATCTGGCAGCCCTCCAGTCCTCAGAAAGTTTTAATATGTGATTCAGAGGTATGTTTTAATAAGATTGTGTATTTGCCCATCAATTACAAGACTTTATTTAATAAAGATTTTATTTTTACTTGGGGACTTTTTTTGTCTTGCTGCAAAATATGCCATCTTCTATCTTTTGAGAAACACCTTTGAGCCTGGTGAACAAAGCACTATTCTCGTTCTGTTTTGTGCTCCAGAACCAGATTGTAGTTATGGTCATGGTGTTTTGTTAGTTCTTTTGATTGTTTAATTCTGACTCTATTTCGTGGTTGAAGAGTGAATGGAAGTAAAACATCTGGTTCAGATGTTGTTAGGACTTCTCTCTACTCATCATTCCCATACGGTTGAGTCATCTTCAGCTTTGTGGCAGTAGATGCAGATTACACAACAATTGTTTTGAAAAGGGAAGGCCTGCTGAAAGTCTTGTATCCTCCCTCCCTGTTAAAATAGATTGCCCTTCTGCCATAAACACATGTAATCTCTGTTTTCTGGGTTTCCATGCTCACAAACTTATTTCAGGCTCATCAAATCATTTACCTTTATCATAATACCAATCCTGCATGCTTTTACTGTTTAACAGGTGATGTGTTGCTGCTTTAGTCCCAGTAAAGCAACATTAGTTTTTGCTGGGACAGTAGATGGTTCTTTGTTGGTGTGGGATCTTCGAGAAGACTTGAGAATGCACCCTCGTTTGATGATCAGTGAAACCGAGTGGACATTTAGAGTTCCCACATTTTCCACAGGTCAGCATCTGTGCATCCTGGTCAATCACTTTGTGCCCAGTGAAATTGTCACCTAAGTCTTGATGTTTCTGTAACGTTCATGCAAGATATCCTACAGTGAAGAATAACATACAGCAATAATTATGTAAATAATTTTATTATTTCAAAACAGCTCCTTCTTTATGTAGTTTTCCCTTTTTGTGTGTGTGTGCAGGTGCTACCATTTCACAGGACCATGTAGCGATAGGACAAGGGGGAATGGCCATAATCTGAAGGAGTAGGTTAGTTATTAGGAAGACATTTTTTCCTGTGCGGGTGGTGAGGCCCTGGCACAGAGAAGTGATGGATGCCCCATCCCTGGAAGTGTTACAGGCCAGGCTGGATGGTGTTCTGAGTAACCTGGTCCCGTGGAAGGTGTCCCTGCCCATGGCAGGGCATTGGAACAAGATCATCTTCAAGATCCCTTCCAATCCAAACCATTCTATGATTTTCTGATTTAACTTTGGCTGTGGTACTATTATTTTTCTAAAACACCCCACTACACACATTCACAAAATCCTCTTTTCTTCACAAGTGTTTCTAATTGCAGCAGCCATGTAAAAGTAAACAGTAATTGGTGGTTGATAGACTTTTAATTTTTATAATAGATCAAAGATGCTTGGTCTTGTGTTGCACACTGGTAGTCAAATGTATGTGTACACTTTCATGTAGCTGCTTAGGTAAGCAGGCAGGTTTAATGCTGGACTCTTAGGAAGCTTTAATGCCTTCAGTTTTAAATGAGATTAAGTTCAGTGCACAGGGCAAGTCCAGAAATCATGAGTATCTGACAAAAAACACACATTGAAATTACTCTAAACACACATTTGCCTTAAAATGCTATTAAAGGGTAAATACATATTTTCTTGTGGTGAATACTTTGTTTCAGGATTTTTCAGGATGCTTTCTACTAAGAGTAATTTTTCTTCAATTTTGTTTTCTTTTATAGTAAACAGTGATTTATTTCTACCCCTGTTGTTTATGGAGCTTGAAATAATCATAATTCTTTCCATGGTAACCCTGAAGTGGCAGATTTTAATGAAATGTCTGGTACAGTGGCATAAATGGTGCATCAGTCATTTGGAAAATGAGAAGTGCATAGAAATATTGAAACATTGATTTATCTAGTAGTATTTTGTTAATTTAGGAAACAGTTTGCAGTATTGTATTTGAAACTTGTGCAAAGTTCATTATTTACCATTCTTTCTTTGTAATCATCATTCTCCCATAAGCTGAAAAGTGATTAAGGTTTTGTTGTTGTTTTTTGTGAAAAGTACTATGTTTAACTTTCATTATCCTTATTTACAGATGGCATTCTAAACTCGGTAAACCACACCTCTCCTATCCTGGCAGTGGAACCTGTCTCAACTTCTCTCAACAGTGACCACAGCTATGGGCTCTCAAGCCTCTCTTATCAGGAGGGTATGTAAGCTGCTCTTCAAAGCATCAATACATCTGAGTCTTTCTTTAGGTATCTAGTGAAACAAATACCTCATAGCCAAAATCCAGTTTGTAATCCCAGTCTGCATCTTTAATTGCTCCCAGTATCAATTGCATACAACATTTATGTTTGTTTTCTGCTCTCATTTTTATGTATTGTGCATTTGGTGCAGCTTCCCATCAGATGTGGGTGCGTGCTTGTTATAATGTCTGTTTTCCAGACAACATTTCCATGATAAAAATCACTCAAAAACTGCCTTTGGAAGAGTCTTAAGCTTCTTTAATGTCCAAAAAAATCCCAGTCTGAGTCAGTGGAGCAACTTGCTTCTATCTGAAAGCACTTAAAATGTGTGTCTGTAATTGGTGCTTTTTCCTGTGCCTTTTGCCTATTTTTTTAATGAACAACCTTTGCAAAGAAACTCTAATCCTCACATCCTCAAATTCTCAGACAGTGTGCTAGAGAAGACATTATCACTTCCATTGCAGATTTGTGCTTTGAAATCCTATGTGGTTCGAAGGAATGTGCTGCATATTGCAGGTTTTACAAGATTTCATCTGTTTCACTTTATGTTCCCTTCCAAAGTCCATGCAGAACCCAGACGTTTAAAAAAGATGCAGACAGAGATCATCTGCCTTTCTGGTAGGACAAACTGCACATACTGGAATAGACAGAGATACAGAAAAGACTGTTTGAGTTGGAAGGGACCTACAAGGATCATCCAGTCCAACTGCTTGATCAATTCAGGGCTGACCAAGTTAAAACATGTTAAAGGCATTGTGCAAACGCCTCCTCAACACTGACAGGCTTGGGGCATTGACCACCTCTCTAGGAAGCCTGCTCCAATATTTGACCACCCTGTCAGTAAAGAAAGCTTCATGCCTTTTTTTTCCTTCAGTAGAATTAGGGCACTTTCCCTTTTTATGCAGCTGAGAGGATTGTAGAAGTTTCAGAGGATGTATTATTGTAGGAAATGTTTCAAATCCTTTGATATTGTTCAGGAGGAAGGTCAGTGTATGAATATAAATTGTTGCCATTCCT
The DNA here is from genome assembly GCA_008033365.1 of Pseudorectes ferrugineus. NCBI lineage: Eukaryota > Metazoa > Chordata > Aves > Passeriformes > Pseudorectes > Pseudorectes ferrugineus. The sequence goes on from QWTY01000739.1 coordinate 29,531, forward strand.
TCCACAGAAATGTCAGGCCCTCCATTTCAGATAGCTTCAATGGATGAAAATGGAATCCTCAATATGTGGGTGAGTAATACATGTATGAAAAGAGAGAGTATAATGTGTAATAAAATGCTTCAAATGTAACAACCCAAATTCAGAATTTCTGATGAGAACTGCCTCCCTGAAAAGTACAGCAACACTAAGCATTCTGTTGGAATTCTTCTTAAAAGTTTTGATCTGACTCCCTAATGTTATCTTCAGGCAAAAGTATTAACAGGTACATAAATTCATGGAAAAAGGCAATCAGTAGTTTTGCTTCATAAAAATATGTTCACGTATTTCTATTAGTTGATTAATAGTCTTCAGTCCTCTTTCACCCACCTACTTTATTTTAGAATCACAGTGGTGTCAGAGACTATACTGAATGTAGGGGAGAAATTAAGTTCATAATTTATATAAAACAAATATTCAAGAGATAAAAAGTGAAAATCAGAGGATAAAATTTCCTTGCCTAAAATATGATGGTCAGGTCTGCTGCTCTTAATTACTGTCCTAACAACTCAGTTCTATCACACGTTTTCAGTGGCTTTTTTCCTGATGCAGCTTTGGCCCAGCTGCTTAACCTGTGAATAATAAGGGATAAAAGTATTTCACCTCTGTGCCAGTAATCAAGTTCCTTAAAGCCTTAACTTTAGTTACTTTAGTAACTTTAGTAGCAACAGATTGAGGCCACATGATCTACCGTTTTTATTTCATGTGCGGTGGAAAGCACAGGGAATGTGTTACAATTCCTTGTGTAGGGTGGGGTTTTTTTGTGACTGACCAAACCAACACGATGCCAACCAGTGTAGAATGTAGCTTTCCATATTCTGCTTTCCATCAGGGAACAGCCAGCAGGCATGTGAAGTTATTTTTGGAATTGCAGACATTGACAGGGAAGAGAGGACCTACCTGTAATCATTGTAATGTTAGACCTGTCTCTCCGAACAGTCCTTTAGAGTTATTATTGTTGCTATTATATTAGAGTTATTACTATTAGAACTACTTAAAAAACTTTGAAGTCTGGTGCATATTGATTGTTTATTAATGTTAAATATTGACCTTTCAGGTAGTTGTTGAATTACAAAAAGTGGATCTAGCTGGGTCACAAACTGACTTAGGTGAGTACTGTACATTAGAGGTAGAATAAAATGCTCCAGTTTTGAGCCTATAAAGTGAAAAGAGAAAGGAAGAGTCACTGATGCCAAGAAGTAGTTTAGAAGAAGGCAAAATTATTGAGAAAAAGATTAATTCTGAATAGTTCATAGCTGCTGTTTGAGGCTATTGGTTAGGTATAATGAGAATCATTTTTACTGCTATCTAAATCTCATCTGCTAATTCTGTATTGGTAATTGCCACTAGACAGCCACATTTCTTATAATGTCAAAGCAGTTTTCTGTGTTGCCAACAGCTTTTTTTTCAAAGAATATGAAATTCTATGTCTCTGTTCCTCCTCTTTGTACTTTAGTTTTAACCAGACCTGTTATAATGCTTTTGTTGTTGCCTGTGTCTCCATTTTGAGAATTGTCCTGAAAGCTCTTTTGTAGGTGAGATACTTGATTTAGTGTGAGAAAAATGTTATGTGAAAAAACAGAAGAACTAAGTCCATTTAGCCCTTTTTGAGTTACGTAAATAAAAAAAATTATATTCTTTGTTCTTTAAACAAGTTTACACTTACATGCTTACCTAACTGGAAAAGGCTGTGACTAAAATCCTTGTACATTTGAAAATACATAAATAAACAACAAAGTCATGCTGGCAAACTAGAATTTTTGATCAGTTTCTATAAGCTCATGTGCAATGTCAGGCTATATTAAGCTGCTAAAGCTGCGTATTATGTCTGTGGAGAGGTACATTTTAAAGCTATGGTCATGTGTTGACACAGTTTTACTGCAACCAGCAGTAAAATTTTTTCCTCTTCAAAAAATTCTTGTCTTTGAAGGATTTGAATTATTTATGTTGTTCTCTACTAGCAAGTAACATAGACCAACTTTATGGATGCATTATTGCAGTATCTCATTACTATAATTCATTGTCAAAGATCCAAGTAACATAAATGTGCATTTTAACCATTGCTAGAATTGGGTCTTACAGAGTGCTGAAAAAGAAACATGTAACTATGTTTCTGTTTCTGTCAAAGATTGTAACTGTTCATACTTGAATTCTGAAGCAAATAGTTCTAAATGGTGTAAGATTCTTATTTACAGTAAACAATTTATTTATGAAATATCCTTTTACTTATTACCTTACAATTTAATTTATTAATTGCACATTTTTTAATGCAAAGTGCTTAAATCAGTTCAAATAATAATTTTGTATAATTTTAGGTTTAGTTCCTGGAGGGAAAGTGAAGTTAGTACATAGCTCTACTATGGAATTGAATAACAGGTAAGAAAACTGGAGCATTTCAATTTTACATATGTATCTCACAAAGCTAGTTTTTCCTGTACTTTACTAATTTGCTGTTACATAAGATATATTTAACATTATTTTCTGTTTGTGGGGTTTTTTTAATACACATTTCTTCATAGATCTAGTCATAGACATTTTAGATCAAGAGCTTCTGTATGTACTTGCACAGCTTTAGGAGATAATTTCCTGTGTTAATGTCATCTTTTGCCTTTGCCATTTTCCTCAGCCTTTTCCCAAAGGATATTAGCCAGAGAATGCCACAGACACTGATGATTAAATTTCTGTCTTCTAATCCCAATCACTTCATCGTTGGAACAAACATTGTGAGTAGCATGCGGGAATTCATCTTCTTTGGAAGCTGTCTCATTTAGTTGGAATTTTACCAGTAGACTGTATATTAAATTTATAATTTGAGCCTATTATTAATATCTGTTAGCTATTAAAATTTGTTAGCTAGTAAGGATCTTTTGAAGTAGCAGTTCTGTGAATTATTTAACTTTTTCTTGTAATACCAATAATGCAACTTTTGTTTTGTTTTGTTTAATTAATTTTCTTTATATTGTTCATAGGGTCTGGTAGGCCATGGTACAAGACATGATTTAAAAGTTGTTCCAAAGCTATTCAGGCCCCAGGAGAGCAGACTGAGATCAATAAGCATCACTGCGATTGATTTCTTCCCTTTTGGAAAGCCACTATTTTTGGTATGAAAACCTTTTATTTTTTAATTACTTGCTTGATGTATTTAAACTAGATGCGATAGTTGATTTACCTCGCTAATTCCAATCTGCCATGAAGGATGACAAAAATAATCATAGAATCATTTAGGTTGGAAAAGACCCCCAACATCATCAAGTCCAACCCTTAACCCATCACTGCCAAGTCCACCAGTAAGCCTAAACACCACTTTTATATCTTGCTTAGTTTGTTTTGTTCCAGAAGGTATTTTCTTTTTGACTCTGGTATAGGTTGGCTGTTCAGATGGAAGTATTAGATTGCACCAGATGACATCAGAGTACCCCCTCATGCAGTGGAATGGCAGCACAAAGGGCCAGCCAATTATTGCCCTGCAGTGGGCTCTGACAAGACCTGCTGTGTTCTTTGCTCTGGATGCATCATCCAATATTTACATTTGGGATCTTCTGGAAAATGATTTGTTGCCTGTGGCAAAGCAGACTATCCCATCAGAAAAGTAAGTGCTCTCTTTTTAACAAAATATTAATATTGTTGCGTGGGGTTTTTTTGCTTGACTTTAAATGGTCATTAGAATTTGCTTTTCTAACTCTATTTTGTGAACTACTGAAGATGTGGAAATAAACTACAGTGAGCTAAATTTTGACTGTCTTCCCTAGGCTAAAGTTAGCCTTGCTGAATATCCCTCTATCTGAAAGTTTTCCTTGTATCCTTGTAAACTATAGCAACACACTGGTAGCTTTTGGAGAAAGTATTACAAATTTTAAATTTGTTACACTGTACTGGAAAAAGCCATCAAACATTGTTCGTTTTTACAAGCTTGAAGTAATTTTCAACCATGATTAGAAATTGATGATGAAATGCATGGGGGAAGAATTGCATGTTATATTTGCATTAAATGGTTGCAACTTGTGGAAAGCTAAAGAATATGCTGGCACTTGAGCAGAAAAGAAGAATAATTTGGTTGACTGTAAGTAACCTGATACAAACATGTTTGAAAGCACCAATTTCTATTAATTTTGCCTCAATTAAAGAACACTCCCCTGTTCTTCTGATTTCAGGGTTGTAACTATGACTCTGCTGGGAGAGCCAGAAAAGGCAAATGGATTGTTAGGCCTCGTGCTGGCCAAGGAATCTGGACAGATAGACATTCAGTATGTAAAGAAGAAGTGGGCATTACCTCAGCCTGAGGAATCTGACAAACTGTATTCTATTTTATTGCAGTCTTTTTAGAAACAGGGTTGTACAATTTATTGCAAAATGTGTAGTTTATTTTTGACTTCAATTAAAAGGTTTGTAATGTAATTTTGTATTTGTATATAACTTGTATATATTTTAAAGACTATCAATACAATATTTCAATTGAAACAATGTATTTTATCATAAAAATAACAGAATCAAATTACCATTATTGTACTCAAAAATACGACAGCTGAGTTTCATTATTGAAAGTACTCTAGATGTACATATATTTTTAAAAAATAGTGAAAATGCATTCCTATAAATTGCACTGCTGTTTCTCATTAATCCACTCTGAAGGAAATCGCAGCAATTCTTTGGCAAACATAAAGTTGTGTTTCTGTACAACCTGAATGTGGGGAGATTTCTACCTCTGGGGCTCTTAAACATTAATGCTTGGTAAAACTTTCATGTGTCTACCTAAAGTTATTATGCAAACACTTCAAAATATGAATTAACATCTCACTTATCTATCTTCTGATTTTGACCCTGTAACTGTGCAAAAGGAATACCTGACTAACTCAAGTTCTGAGATGTACACTCCCTGTTTGGATCGAACCATGTGAACCATATGCCTGGGAGATTTACTGAAATTCGAAATCCTTTGGGCTTTCTGATATAAAACAGAACATACTTACCTGTTTAATTCTGCAAATAATTTCCAAAGCTCTTGTAGTGAGGAAGAGGACAGCTGTCTATAATATGATACTAATTTTTGTACGCTATATTGGTAAGGTTTGGACCAAGATGAAGCACTGAAAATGTCTTTTGTAACCTAAGAAAACCTGGCTTAAAAACATGAGTAAAACCTTGATTAAACAAGCTCAGATTCAGTGAAAAAAAGGACAATTGGAAGACAACGTATTCAGTATTTAGTGAACAGAGGTATATATATGTACTGTCTCCTTCTAAAATAGATCAAAATATTTGTAAATTCAAATTAATTAATTGCAAACATTTTTCTATGTAAATTGTTACTTAAATTGAGAAAACTCTAAGTGGCCACATGATGGTGCCAAGTCACAGCAGTAAAAAATGAGTGCCTTACAAGAACAACATCCACCACTTCAGCAGTGAGTCTGTTGTTGTCCATTGCACAAATCCAGAGAGCCCAAAGAACTGTTGGAGAAATTAATATTTCAGAGACCATTTTTGCAATCCTAGGTCCTTGGTTAGCTGTGGACTTTTTTTTTAATGTCCGTAAACACAAGTGACCCTTCTTATCTTCATTGCTGACAATAGTATACACTACAGGTTAAATTAGAATAGCTTTAGTAATGCAGATAAAGAAGAAAGGGCAAGGTGTTTTTTCCAGTAAGGTAGCAGAGCATCTCTATGGACACCCAGAGTAAACAAACAACCCCAAGTCTCTCACTCTTTCCATCCCAAAGTGACAGACACACACTCCACACACTCCACCACTCCTTCCCCACAATTTAAGATTGAAATTAAATTTTGAAATTATAGTAGTATTCTGAAAGAAATCTATTATAGTTTCATCACTTTCAGGACTTCCCATGCTTAATTTTCTCTGCTGTACCCAGTTCTATGCATGGAAATTGTAAGCAAAGGGTTGGGGGTTTTCTGCCTTGTGCTGTGTGCAGTCGTGGTGGGCCTTTTCAATATGCAGAAAGGAAAAAACAGTGTCAGGCTTTGCACAGAAGTACCTGTCACTGCTTTTGAGCAGCTGTTGTTAGGTATGCTTGAATTCAAACGTCCAAATATTTTATTATTTTATGCTTGTACTGCCCGGAGAGTCAGTTCCTGCACTGGGCCTATGCTTCTTGCCTAAAGGATTTTTCTCTCTTGAACTGGAAACTGATGTAAGAATATAAGTAATAATAAAAGTATCCTGGGCTGACAGTTGCTGTTATGAGAATGTGAGGAAAAAATGTGTGGAAGTTGCTCCTTTTTGTGCATGTTCCCTCAATGGGTAAATGCAGGTCATTAGAGTGCAGGCCATGCAGTCTTAGCAGTTGGACATTTTGATATAACCATTTTGGAGCACATATCAGAAAAGTGGGAAGTATTGGCAGGGTACAGTACAAGGAAAGCAATTCCATGCATAAGGATTTAAGAAATTGTTTCAAACAAAACATTTAATTTTCCATCAGCTACTTCTAATGATTGTCAAGTTCTGTAAGGTATTGGATTTTATTCATAAGAAGGCAACATGATTAATTAGAAATGAGGCTCTTATGAAAGAAAAAAGTTCACTGTATTTCATATCCATATAATTTTTACTGGTACCTCTGTTATCTGTTCATGTGCACACACATTCTGTTGAATCATCTTTATGTAGGATATAAACATTGCCATCATGAACCATTTCAGCCAGACCCAATAAACATATATTTTCCCACCTGTAGGCAATTTTGGAATACATATTCATAATAGTATGAACTGTAGTTGAAATTAACTGATCCACATAATAGAGAGCATTCAAATGATACAAAAGTTAACCTTTATCAATAACCGTTATAAAATATGATCGCTTGCTCTTAAATCAACACATCCTGGCAGCAAGGCTGATAAAATTTAAATTTGCAAAAGGCCAGAAAGTTTTGCATAAACTTCTGCTTTTATTTTCCACTTTATGAATGTGCTTTGAAAGCCTTTTCTATTTAGAACATAAATATTAATACTGTTTTCATTCAATTTTGTCATCTCACAGATGGGAAAATCAAGTTTTCAGTAGCTGAATAGTAAGTTAACCGAGGAAAAGAATTCTTGAATCAGATGGCTGATTCCTTACAACGGTTCAGAAATGCTTTTATTAACCTGCTTTTATATTTGCAGCAGAGCTTGGGAGAACAGGAATAGAATGACTGTTCTTTTGTCCCAGAACATTTCATTTTAGTTGTACTGAAGGTGACCATCCTACCCGATGCAATTTTGCCTTAATTAATCATAGTTGTCATTTAGTTAAGTCATGTTGAAGGCTACAGGCAGTTTGTAGCCTCCATAGGAAGGGAATATTCTGCAAGCTGGAATATTTTCACCAGAGCACATTTATATCATAAAAATAGAAGCTTTTTCCTGAGGAGTTGGAAAGTCCATCTAGGTCTGTTCTAGGTGTAGAAATTGGCAGGACTAAAGCAAATACTGAAGTGTCATTAAATTGCAGAGACTGTTGGAATAGGTCTATGTAGAATTCACTTAAGATGTAACCAGAGTGTGGCCATCAGTCATGAAATGCAAACCAGGAGAAGTTGTGAAGATACCGGGACAGGGAAATGGCTAATGAGCCATATTTTCATTATTAGCTTCTATTATATTCTATTTACAGACAATTGCTTGTTTGTCTCTGAGCCTCCTCAGCTGTGAGGAGGGAGGCAGACGAGTCAGATTGTTTGATAGCATTGATGGGCTTGACTTTGACCACAAGGAAATCTCTGCTTTTTTCTTCATATTGATTACTGACATAGTGTCAAATACAGACTCAAATAAAAGCACTAACATTTGCACATAGTTAGAAAAATCTGTATTTCCCGTGGATGTAGGTTAAACTTTTTGACACTGTGCCATTAAACTGATGGAATTTCAGCTCCAAATAATTTATATCCTATTATGAATTAAAACAGCCTAAGGGCTCTGTTTCCCAGTTTTTTTCTGGTGCAACCAAATTGAAAATTGCCATGATACCCTATTAAAAGCAGGAGTAAAGCAATACAGTAATAGCCTATACTACCCTTTGACATTTAAAACATGATTATTTTTCCTTTTTAGTTGAACCCTTACTTCCATTGGATTCATTAAATTTTGTGATATATTTGCTGCCCTTTTCTCCCAGATGTCAAGTGGGTTTTGCTTTTAGGAGTCTGAAATATAACAGCTCCACTGGCAACTAATCCCATGCACAGGTCAGACAATCTGTTGCTGCTGAATAGGTTCAATACAATAAATAAAAAGCAGGTAGACTGTATTATTAGTCTTTTTAATCAGGCCTGGAAGTGCTACAGTATTCTTAAGAGGTCTTTCTTAGCCAAAAGCTCTGCTTCACCAGCTGATAATTTCACTACTGTTCCTCTTTTACGTTGTCTGTCTTGTGACCAGGCAAAACCACTCAATTCATCTACCCCACAGCTGTTGCACATCAGGGATTTCATAACTTGCCTCTAACGCCAACTGCAATGTTTTCTCTCTCCGTTATAGAAAAAAAAGAGGCGTAACACAGCAATTCGTTAGGCACGTATTTTAAAAGCCTCATTTTGAATCCACTTGGTACTTGGAGAGAGAAGATGAGAAAGTTGGGTAAAAAAAGTGTTGTTTAGGGACATGAAGAAATTCATCCAGAGGCTTAGAGAACAATCTGAAAGTCCACAATCAGACTTCGCTATAATTTTTAAATAGCAGTGTCAAACAGTGAACCCTTACAGTGAGTTACATGAAGTTGTGAATTACCATGCCTGCACTCAGAACTCCAGATTTCCAATGCCATATCTTAAGGGCAAAGAATTAAGAGAAAAATTTAATAAACTTTCCTCATCTAGAATAATTTTTGTCAATCATTTGGGAGTCAAGTTCTAGTGCACTGTTGAAATAAGTGACCAAGAAAAGTCTTTGTCTCACAGAGCTTATATGAGGTAGGTGGAAAGATTTTTTTTTTTTGATTGCTCCATTTATTTGCAATGGTAATAGGATACTCTTAATGCCCATGCAGTTGAGCCAAAGGACAGGCTGATTAATACCAGAAAAGTAGGATAAAGGAAAAAATGGATGTGAAACTGCCCTTCTAACCTTCACTTAGAAGATTAATGGTTACGTAGGTTACTTTAGATATCCAGCTATTTTTCACGTTATGAGACAGTGTCAAAGGGCCTCATTTAAAGATTAATTCACCCAAAATGATGAAATTCACATTGAGTAGAAGGAAATTCCTTTATTGGTGCTGTGGAATGCAGGACATAGGTTAGACACTACATTACTGCAGATTCCCTAAATTCCCTGAGGCTTTTGGTTTACTTGCTCAATACTTAGCATTTTGGCAGTTTTGTAAGGTCGATTCATTAAGCAAATACATCACTAATTATGTGGGTGTTGCATGGGGTCCAGTGGAAAACTACCTATCCACAATCTTCAAAAACATTCAGTGTAGTTTGCATTTGTTTAAGCTCTGATTTGCATTCTTTTCGTATTTTACAAAGATAAGGATTTCACAATATACTGCATTTCTTCATATCATTGCATCCATGTCTTTAAAACCATAAAACTTCGTTTCTTTAGTGTGATTACTGATCTCTGAGTTTTAACAACTTTCTGAAAAATCTATCCATACATGAAAATAGCCACGTTCAGCCAACAGGTTGATCTTACCCCACCCACATGGGCCAACAGCGAATGCTGAAGGAAAAAGACAGTAACAGGGGAAGCAAGAGGAACATGCAATGACACTTTTCTTCCAAGTATGGTATGTCTTCCAAGCTTCCGGCAATCTGGAGGGCAATTCCTTGGTGGCAGAGGAATTTTCTGACTCAGATGGTAGCAGATCACAGTGCTTAAGAGAAAGGGAGGAATTTTTTTCCCAGGAATTTTTTTTCTGGCAATATATTCCACCAAATAATTAGACCGTGTAAATAAACACTTCTTTTCAAGCCTGCTGGCTGATTGGTTCACTGGCTACGTCCTACATCTTGTATTATCTGAAAACTTTAACCAGGAAATAAGTAAAAAAATCAGTATTTCCCATAGTATCTCATCTATTTATCACTCCTCATAGAGAAACTTTTCCAGATGTTCACCTCTATATTGAGGTGAGTTGCATTTAGAGCATTATTTACGCTCAAATGTCTCCCTTTCAACTACAAAGGTGTTTTCTGTAAGAGTCATGCCTGGAAATACCAGTAAATTGCATCAGACCCTGCTCCAGAGACACTTGTTTAAATAGGAAAGTAGATGTGTGTTGGAATTAGCCTCGAGCAGAGCCTGGGAGCCTCAGCCTTTGCACGGTGTAGCTGGAGCCTATTAGACTCCAGTAAAGGTCAGTTATGGAATACGTCGCCATTCCTAAAGTGATCACTTTTTAAAATCAGAATACATATTTTGGCATAGAATTAGGCTGGTGATGTGGTAGATCAGCCAGTTTGATCTCCCCAGAGATAGGAGAAAGGTGCCTTTCATTGAGAGACTGCAGATTTGCAAAGGAAAGGAAGGAACACTGCCCTGGGGCAGGGCAAGGACTGCTGAAGTGAGTGGAGGGGTTACACTCCTTACACAAAGAACCTGGCAAAGAACAGCTGCCCTGTGATCCAGGGCAAGCTTTGGGCTTGTGAACTGTGTGTAAATTACAGGATAATATTACCCTTTTGTATCATTTCAGGTGGAACTTGGACTGTCAGAATGAGTCAGGGTGTAACACAGCAGCTGACAGCTCTTGGGTTAAATTGACCCTTAACCAGTTTGTAGGAAATTGTAGGGGAAACCCCACAATTTATGGATCAGTATTTGTCAGTATTGATCCTTGAAGTCAAATGCTTATGGAGAACAGTGACATCATTCTACTCCTATGAAAGAACCAGACAATGGATAGTTATCTTGTCTTTAAAACACAAATACACTTGTAAAATATTGACGTGAGGAAGGAATATGGGAAATATCAACCAATGGAAGTTTTAAATATAAATGCTAACTGAATAATATAAACATATATATAATTCTCTGTATCTAGAACTTAAACACCTCTGCCCAACCAGACCCAGCAGAGGAGAAATCAAAATATAATTAAAAAACCAAATCTTGCTGTTGAATGTTGTAATATCAGGTTGAGAGATCAAACAAACAAGTCCCATTTGCTTGAAACACTTTGAATCCTTCATCATCCTGTGATGCATGATCACACCATCTCCCATCATTTGCATTTATTAAAGGGAAAAAAAGCAACCCACACTCAAAGTGCCTAGAAATTGGCTTTCAGAGCAACAAATGTATGAGCTGAGATCTAGTGGAAGAACTCAGAAGAAAGAGATGCACCCCAAACCCCAGTTAGCTGGAACATTTAGAAATACTGGATTATAAAAAAAAAAAATGCACCCAGACAACTGGACGTACCCACCAGCCTTAAATTTGAACTGGTTTTATATTTCATTTATCAGTGTCTTTTTGTTGCCACTTTGTAATGAGAAATCTCATTGCTTATCCAGCCCAGATGAACCATTGCTGGTGTGCCCTTGCCTTGGGTGTGCTAATGGTGACCCTAAAGGAGAAGTCCACAAATTACAAACCCCACTATCACTCTGTGCAACAATCCCCAAGGGATCTACATGCCCCAGCAAGTGTCTAGGGTGTTGTCAGGCCAAGAAGGTTTGAGAAGGAGTCTCCTAATGGATATGCAGCAGTGCTACCTGAGCTCCAAGTAAGCCTTGAGCAGTTACATGTGCCTGAACGGTCTCAGTGTTTTACTCTGTGATTCTAGGGCAGGTGCAGTACTTCACTTGGGATATACAGAAAAGGCTCACTGCTCCTTGAACACAAGCTCTCCAGCACTTTCCACAATTTCATCCTTTTCCAATTAGGTACATGCAAACTATCAAGGCAGCTTTTGGGTACAGAAGTCCATGTTTTTTGTAAGTTACTTTTAGTTATTCTATCTATTGCAACTCATCCAGAATCTAATCTACTATACCAGCAATGTACGAGGTGCTGGGAGAAGAGCTTAAGCATTGCATTTCTACTCAGTTTGTATTTCAGAGCCTCATATTAAATTCTGCTGAAGGTTTTAGGGGTTTTATAATACCATTATTTATTTGTGCCTATTAAAAAATTCCAAAGCACCTGTAACTCCTTTGGAGGCTGTCTCTGCTGTCGTTCAAAATTAAGGCTCTTCTAAGAGCTTTGCTCTTGCTTACGCCCAACCCAAGGTTATTCATGTTCTATCAGAAATGAATTCATGTATTTGATTTAAAGCACTTTCATATTTTGGTTAAAATAGTTGTCACTTACTATTTTGTCAGTCTGTCACATCCATTGCATTCGGGGCATAGCAAAACCCAACCACCCATGTTAGTGGGCAAAATCCATCAGAAAGTTTGATGCCTGACTTGAAGAAGACTATGGCTCATAAAACTCTGCTACTCTAAAAGAATTATCAGCTGCTGAAATCACTTCAAAGTAATTTTCTGTTCCAAATTAGAGTGCATCTTTGCAGCTTAATCAAGTAATTTAATTTACAGCCGCAGTTATTATTTATGGCTTATCATTCATATATTATAAGCAGTTTGCTGCAAACTACATTTGTAATGTTGATAGGTACATTAACATACATAATTTAAATCAATACATTTTAAAAACCAGAACATCCCTAATGGACTACTTAACAATCACTGTGACGCCTTCAAAATGTTGGCACAAGCACAGGGATTGTCTCACAGTCTGCTTGCATTAGAGCACATCTATCAATTTGCAATAGTAGCACTAGCATTGTTTAACATTTTGTTTAAAAATGCCTCTAACATAGAATAATATCAACAACAGCAGGAAGGAAATATTTTATCCAGGTTGCTTCAAGGATAGGCAGATGTATCCAAATATAAAAAGTTGCCCACAGAGGGTTCTAGAGTTCAGTGAAATGTGTGTTGACAGATACATAGACTGAAACACTGCAGTGCTGGATCATGCATAAGGACATCATGGAATTGCTAGTCTTTGTCTTCCATCTGCCTTATAAACGTCTGACCATCATCTGAATAAAAGTCCTTATGTTTTCAACTCCTAACTGCAGTGACTGCCCAGCTGCCTTGCAAGGAGCTTCAGGAATGTCACTCACTGTGTTTAATGCTGAAACACCATGGAAACAGCTGCCTTAAAAGACTCATCCAGAAGAGCACAGTCATCCCTGCTGACTGAATCTATTTTTCCAACCACCCAGTTGTGAGCCTGTGAAAATAATTAAGCACAGGTGTTTGAGCAATAGGAATATGCTGCTGTAACGGTGTACACACCTGTGGAAAATAAGTATAGAATACCTACAAATAAGTAGAAAATAAGCATAAAATTCTACCAGTCCCCCTTCCTCTAGTTCTGCATGAATGCAAGGGCCAAGACAAGGTGGGAGGCACTGACAGATCAGGGCCTATGGCTGTTGGTGGCCTTGAAATACAGAAGATCTGAGACGGGCTGGAGCTGGGCTTGGCAGGATTCAGCTCTTGTCTATTTCCTCAGCATATCAGTATGGGCTGGTATCTATTATTCTCTCATCTGGACAGCAGTTTTCTTTCTTCACACTCACAGTTTTGCCTCCTTGTTTTGGCTTCATTCCTCCTTTCACTCCCTTGTCCACCTTCTTGCACCAGCACATTCTGTACCACCATCCCACCTGCCAGGCTGGTCCCAAACCTGTGAGTTGTCTTTCCACAGCATCCTCCAACCATCCTCACAAACAGCCTGTCTAAATTATGCCAACAACCCTCTAAGATATGATCTGCCCTCTCCTTCCATACAGCTCCAGTGACAAAAATCTATCCTCTTATGGTTTTGGATCTTGCTTATTTCAGTTCCCATTACTTTGGCATCAGTGAAAATAAATAGGTGAATAAATTAAGTTGTCCAAAAAGATAAAAAGTGTTCCTGAGAATTTGGATGAGGCAATATTTGTGAGGTAAATCAGAACTTGCCATTCTGATTTGCAAATGGCACATGGAAAATTTCTGGTTTTTTCACCTCAATGAAAAGCTTATGCTTTCAGCCTGCTGCTGAATTCCATAACAGGTGTTCAGTGTTTTTCCATACTCAACTGGAAAGATAAAACCTCTATGTTTCACTATGAATCATCAGCAAATCCAGAATTTTCAAAAAATTACTGTGTTAAGGCCCTAAATACCTTTCATCTTTTGCCCTGAGTTACAGATATTTAATTTTCAGGCATCCACCCAAGCTCACAAGCCTCCATCTCTGGGGTGAGAGAGAGGTCCCTCCTCAGATCTGCTGATTTAACCGTGCCTCATGCCTGAAACTTTATCTCTGGGCTAGCAGTGGTGGCAGCCTTTTGCATCTGGGCCATTGAGCAAAGCTTGAACATGACTTTCGTTGGATGTTCACAATATATCCTGTTCATTCTCTCCTAAATTAAGTGCCCAGCAGCACTGAGTGGAGGCTGGCATGGGCTGCTGCTCTGCCACAGGAAAGCTCCTGCTGGGATACTTCAGCCTCAGCTGGAAATGGTAAGTGATAGGTACCTCATGCACAACACTGGCTGTTGCCAGCTCAGGGCTGCAGCCTCAGGAGGGACATACATTACTGAGAGCACTTGGATATCTTCAGGATTGAGGGCTGGTTCCATAAAAGAGCACAGATAAAAAAGCCCTGCATATCACCTCTGGGTTTTCTGTGTTTGCATTATTTCCATTTATTAAAATGCTAATAAAGGATGAAAAGCATTGGAATAGCTGTAAAAAAGTGCCACAATCCAATGGCTTATCAGTAGTGCAGCTCTCCTGGAACTTTTTCCACTCAACCTGCATAGAAGAACCCACTGGTACTCCATTACCCATCCAGACACCCTTGGATGGTGGACCATGCCATCTTTGGCCGCACATCTGTGCTGCTGTAAAGGATATGAGGTTTTGGGTGGCATTGCCCTTTCTAGGAGGGGATAGAAATACCTGTTGTATTAATTTGACCCCAATTCCATCGCTGTCCTTTCTTGTGTATCCCTGCATGATTTTCAGGCACAAGAGACAGTCACAGAGATTTAATTTCACATTCCTTGGTCAGTTTTGTTTGGGCTGAGGTGATCACTTCAGCTTTCTATCTGTAACAAACAGGAAAATCCATAATCAAAGAGCAAATGCACAGTCTTGACCAGGAGATGGACACTTACTGGTAATAGAAGCAGTCAAAGAATACTGATGTGAACTGATGGAGATAAATATTCCAGTAAAAAACATAAGGAGTAAGTTCAGTTGGGAAGAACATGAAACTTCTTAGGAAAACCTGAGTCCTGACAGGCACTAAATAAACTAAAATCAAAATTGGCACATGGCCATGTGCTTGGATCCAATTCATTACTTAACATATCAAGAGTCAAGAAATCCTAATCATCAATCCTTCATTAAAATAGTTTGTGCTTCTATGTCCCAACTAATAAGGTTCCTGGAAAGATGAATTGTTAGTTTGCAGTGTGGGGAAACCTGGAGTTGTGGGAAAAGTGCACACTATGGATGGAGGGCAGCATCTCAGGCTCAGCTACTGCTGTGTGAGAGACAGAGTCTGTGTCCAGTGAGGGCCAGGAGAGAAGGCAAGAAGGGACCATGGAGGCAGCTCAGAGGGAGCTGAGGAGCAGTTCCCAGGGTCAGGATGAAGAGTTCTGCAAAGAAATGGACACCATCTATTCAGTGCACTGGGCCTGGCTTACCCTGGTACTCATAACCTGCTTTTAACTTCAGAATTGCTAAAGAATGCTTTTATCCCTTATCTGCTCTCACAACACACCTGTCTTTAGCTCCTGGGGCCAGCACTGGTTCAGCCATCAGAGAACGCATAGGGAAACTCCCCTCAGATGGATTTTTTCCTCCTCCCAGCCTCTGCAGGTGGAGCACAGGAAAAGAAGCCGCATGTACAGGTGGAGAGGGGCTACTTCATGGTCTGGTTTCATATGTGTGGCTTCCTTCATCGGCAATCCCAGACAGGCAGGATTTGTGCTGCTTTTTTCTCTGATGACAGCTGCTCTTTCTTTGCACTTGCCTACCGAGTAAGCTGTGATTAAGAACCTTTTATCGCCAAAAATTGTGTCACTGTCACAAATAAGTGGAATAACACAGAGCAATTAATTGTGCTGAAACCCACACTCCGAAATGTCTGAAGTAATTAAATGTGCTGTTATGATGAAATTACCTCAAAATATTTTCAATACTATGCAAGCTGATCTCGAGGAGGAAGCAAGCTGGTTGACAGTACTCATTAATGTTTATTATGTGATTTTCAAATGCTCGAGAATGGAGGTGTTTCGAGGGGGCAGAGGGGCCAGCATGATGCCTGCTGGCAGAGGAGCCATTGCCTGGGAATGGGTGGCTGCCAGCTCCCTGTGGTGCCTCCTGCAGTGACTTTGCTTGGATTATTGCCAACTCTTTCTGTTTCAGCAAGAGCACTGAGTGTGACTCTGGAGCAGCCACTGACAACAGAGCCAGCAGAATATGTTTACAGTTCAATATTTAAGACAACTATCTCTTATTTAATGACCTTGAGACTGAAAAAAAAAAAAGTGATACATTGGAAAGAGACAGAAAAAAAGTATTTTCCTTGAGTATGGGTAAAGCAGAGGAGGTGGGCAGGTAAAAGCAAGTAGGAATTTCAAAAGCATTTCAGTGAATTTTGTGCCATTTTAAAGGTGCCACCAAGACTTAGAAGATCACGAGAGGTGTAACAGTAATTTTCTAACAATATTTTCTACTGGACCCGCACAGCTCACTCTTTCTGGTTTCTCTTCAACTTTCACTTTCAAAGCTTTTAGTTAAACTTACTTTTGCACATAAAATGCTGCTGTGTGAGGCTGCACCTGTCTCATGGCGAAAGCTGTCTGGCATTTGGAACAAGGAGTTTAGAGCTGCAAGTTTGGTAAGAGGAATCACAGGGATCATGATGTCCACTGACATCAGCAAAACACCAGTGGCTGCAGTCACTTTGCCCCAAAGCTTAGTGGGGAGAAATCACACATCCCTCACCCTTCTGCAAAGCCAAGTGGTGCTAAAATATGAAAAAAACCTCCCAAACAGTAATTGATTTCTGGTATCACTTAGGAGAATTCTGAGATTTGCTCTCCTTTACCCACATCATCCCTGCACCAGCCTTTTGTATTCACATGTGAAAGACTGAGGGGTAAAGGAAAAAAAAGACGGGAGAAACTACAGGAAGGACTCTTTTTTCCCAGTTTTCATACAAATGCAGCAGAACAGGTGATGGTGAGTAGTGTTGGAAAGACCTCTGAATAGCATGGGTACAACTTGAAGTAAATTCCAGATATTTCCATTAGCATCATGTGAGATTTCCCTCAGTGCGACTGTGATTTGGTTTGTTGCTCTGAAACTTCTGCCCGAGGGACAGAGGACGGTGAGAGGCAGGACCTGACCTGGTGAGTGCTCAGGGGGGAGCAGCTCTGGAGCTGAGCACAGGAAAGGAGCTCACTCTTAGAGTGTGGTGGCTAAACTCAGCTAATCTGACTTCTCACACCCAAATCCTTGTCAGCTAGGCTAATCACAGCTCCTAATTCAGGTCCATTGAAACTCTGGAATGTTTTTTCCTTTGGGGAAGTGGGGTTAAGTGGAGTGAGTAACCTCTGCTTGCACGTACACGATTTGCTGCCAGCGAGTGTGGCCTTTGCTCATCTCTGGGAATAGCACTTGTTGATAGCCTGAAGTCATAAATGCAATTATTTTGCATGTCATCACCACCCCTCTTGGCCATGATAGTGCTGCACCCACCTATCACACAGAACTGCTGCATGATGCACTGCTGAGTGCTGAAATTCTTCCCGCTGCAAAAAATAACACACAGGTCAGCCCGCTTGTTTTCAGCTCACGGCTTTTCACCACTCTGCAGTACGAGCTGCAATGAAGTATCATTTAAATGTCTTTTGACACTTGCTATTAGAGCACAGCATGGTGCCCCTGCTTCTTGCTGGTGTTTGAACTTCTGTAAATTGTCTTCCTCTGGCCCACAGACTCCCAGGGCCCGGATGCTGTGTGCTCCTGTGGCAGAACAGAATAGCCCAAACACACCAGCAAAGTTCAAAATCCCATCAGCTGCCTTTGGAGCCTGGTGATACTGTCTGAGAAAAAAAAACTGGAAAAGCTCCACACGAATTATTAAGGATGAACTCCAGATTCAGGGAGTGAAGCTGCCTTTGCTCTGGCTGGCTGCTCTCTGTACAGTTGGCACACAGATCATTTCAGGTGGGTTCTTTTTGTGCTTGGTAACATCACTGATCATTGTTGCAAGTTGAAATATAAACTGAATCCTGAATGTCTGTACATCAGTGGTTTTTTTCACAATCAGTGCCTGGCTGGGATTGCTCCGTGCAACCCTTCAATTGCTTTTTGAAAGTGCAGTGCATTAGTGTACACAAAAATTGATTTGGGTAAAAAGCAAGGCAGAACACATTTTTCTCTGGCTCATTCTGAGACCTCAGAGCCAAGTCGGCTCCCTTTGATATTAATTTAGGTAAGGATCACCAAACCCTTGGTGAAGTCAGGCTTTGTTGGTTAAAGGTGAATTTCTGAATTCCCTTGAAATCAATTTTGTGCTGCAGTGCCTGGCTGAATCATTGCTTTTTCTCTGTTTAAGAACCAAATCTCTGCCAGATCTCTGAGTCTCTTCTAGGTGGCTCCAGGCCTTTTCTCTGCTCAAGAGAGAGTAACTGCTCTTGTATATCAGTCACCACTCACACCCATCCTACCTGTAGAGTAGAAATCTCTGAATGATCCAGCCTCCAGTTCCAGCTGCATTTCCCTGCCTCGAGTTATCTGACCTCTGTCAGAGAGGAGCCTGAATGTGAACCAGCTCATACTTTGCATGGACAGTGATGAGGGCAGAGTCCTGGTGCAAAACTGGCTGTGCTTCAGCATGACAGGACAGACCAGTTTTCTCTGTATCATTTTTGCACATGCAAAAGCCTGCTGATAAGCTTCCTCTCTATCTTACTAAAGCCATGGTGGCAGTTTGTGTGGACTGTTCCCAGAGGAAAACAACACTGTCAAACTCTCACAGATGGGCCATAGGGTTCACAGCAAAGGAGCTCAGATAAAAAAATAGTCTAAGCATCTGCTTCTTGTCAAAGGAGTATGAGAAGATGTAAATACTGAGCATGTGGACAGTCCTTCCCTCAGAAAAATTCACATTACATGCTGCAGGCAGTAAAGCAAATTTCAGCTTCTGGAGTTGATTGCTTTCTGACTTTGGGATTGTCCCAAAGGTGCTGGGACAAGTCGGGTGGTATGAGCTAACTCATTTCACTTTGCAGCTAAGGTAATTGGCTCAGCAGCTCTGTGGAGATGGATGGAGAACCAAGCAGCAGTAGCTCAGTTTCTGAGGGTACAGAACATCCCAGAGGATAATGAAGGAAGGTCATGCAGAGAAATACGAAACAGTCAGATGTGCAAATTCAACAAATTTCCTCCTACTGATTCAATTCTTGTTGCAGCAAAGAGATGGGAAGGCTAGCTCAAATTTTGTTGTATGAGTTTGCATGTTTTCTGGAATTCACAGGTTTTGATTAAGAAACAGGTGACCTCATAACTCATATATGTCCTGCAATATCTTTCTCCAGGACTTTTTTTTTCAGTATTTTATAATTCAAAAGTGCAGTAACCACTTTTAAATTGAAAAATCCTTTCTACACCATTCTTTTGTGCTTGGCTATTTTAAAAATACCAGCATCAGCAGCAACACTTTCCTATTAAGTTGGCTCAGTTTCTGCTCATCTTATTTTGTTCTACCATTGACGTATCTTCTACAGGCCTGGATGGTTATTTTTATCTGCCAAACTGCTGTTTACAGTTTTATTTTAACTTGCTATGTTTGATTTAATGTATTTCTATTTAGTAATTTCCATAGTCAAGACACTATTTAGCCAAGCTGACCTTTGCATTTTTATTATAGCTAATTATAAAAATAACGTCTCCTACCTTGTAAACAGTCTGTACCTCAAATTATTAGAAGAGAAATTCATAAATAACATATGGCAAACCCTTCTATATAACACTAGTTAAATTCTCTGTAGTAATAATAGTGGAGGTAGACTTTAAAAAGAGTTATTCAAGAGAATAATGCAGTGGCTATGAATGTATATACACAACAGTAAGTAATGGAAAGTTAGAATGACTGAGATTTACATCACTGCATGCAGATATACCAGTTTAGGCAGAAGTCAAGAGCTCAAACAGAGCATAAAAGAAAGACAACAGAAAATTTAAATGTGAAAAGGAGTCAATAAAACATACCCAAGAATGTTGAAAGAAAACATTCATCTGTCTTCTGAGCCCCTCACAGCATCTTGAGGAGCCTTAGAGAAGGGAATAGGCTTTTCAAATATTCCTTTTTATACCATGCTGGGGAGGATGAAGAAAAGTTTGTAGGTACTTCCTGACTGGCTGAGTGCAACTGAAGGGAACACATGTCTTGTGGTGCCAGATCCTTAGGAGAGTTTAAGAGAGTCAGGAAGTCAGTGAGGTGAATACCACAGTATTTCTCTAGTCTCAAAACCAGTTTGATTAAGCTGCACATTTTGGAAATCCCACTTGCTTCCAAACTCTGGGACATCTGGAATTGGCAAGAAAGGAAAATTGTGGGTGAAATCCTGAAAAGACTGCCAGGTAGAGAATTAAAGGCCAATGGCATAATTAGCTCCAGGCAGCATGTTTTGTATTGAAGACTGATCAAAAAAATGTACATCCAGTGATGGAAACTGCCTTTGTCTGGGGGTGTGTCACCAGATCACACAGGTAAGGAAGGCAGGTGTGTGGTGGTGGCAGGTGTGGCATATTGTGTCACTCTTTCAGTGTCTGCTCTATGTGGGGGGGATGAGATCCAGGCTGGGCCATTCGACAGGGGTGACTCCGCAGTGGAGAGCTGCAGGAACTAGGAAATGAGAGGGGATGAGAGAACCTTCACAGGGCTGCTATACCATTTTAATGAGCATATTAAGGGCCAGTAAGGGAGCTAAGGAGGATCTCCAGGGATTTTTAGCTCCCACTGACTTTCTGAAGTTATTCCAAATGCAGCCACTGCCGGCAAAAATTGGCAGCTTGGTTATATTCCAAACAAGGACCTGAAGGTATGCTGCACAAGGCCAGCATTCCCTATCTCAAGCAGTGAAAATAGTTCACAGCTGTCCTGTCTGGTCAGATGAGCTTTTACAGACTACAGAGAGTCAGATTATTCATTTAGTTTAAAGCAAGGTTGTGTTCCAGCAGCTGAAAGTGATGGAATTATTGCAGACAGTTTGCGGCTAAATGTCCTCCATTCTGGAAGTTATTCAACCCTGATGTGAGAGGAAAACCTTCACTCTGCTGAAGATAGTGGAAAAAGTCCCCATCAAATTCAGTGGTGGTGGGGTTTCAATTTGAACTTTCTCAGATAACCTGGCACAATTTAGAGAATAGGTGTTACTCAAGGGGTCATTTTCTACCCTATAACATGCCCATTGCTGTCCCAGTTGCTGGCTGGGAAACCATGAGAAGAGTCAGCCTTTTCAGCTTAGGAAAATCAATTCATCCTTCATGACCTTTCCATCAGCTCTAATTACAGTAACTAGATTAGAGTAAATGTTATGGGAGGTTCAGCATAGACAACATTTGCATGCCTTTATGTTGCTTAAAAAAATGGCAAACTGGTTTCTTGGTCACTCAGCAGCTGTGTAGACATTGATGCTGTTAGAGAGTGAAAGCTGGAAATCTCCTCTAGCAGATTTATTATGATTTATGCACCTTTCTACCTGCTGAGTGGCCAGATTCTGTTTTGAGATTCTCTGTCATAAATTCAAATAAATCGTGGAAAAAAACTTGGGAAAGGCCTGCTGTTTTATTGTCTCATTCAGCATCTGTGAAGACCAAACACCTTTAGCAGGTATATGTCTAAGACATGCACACACAGTGTATCATCCCAGACATAAATCTTAATTTATGGGTATATTTATGTGTTGGAGATTCTTTCATCTCCTTTGGTGATCTACTGTAGGATTTACCAGTTCCTATAGCACACATGCCTTCCTAAGCCAGATTCCTCTGACTGCAAATGAAGTTGATTACATCTTGGGTTACAGTAGTGTAAATGGAAATATCTGGATTATCCCATTCTGTAATAATCCCTGCATGTATATGAAAAATATTGTCATGTTGCTGCAACACTTCTTTATTCTAGAATGCATAAAGATAATTCTTAGAAAATTTTTTAAGAGGCTGAGGCTTCTTAAAGTTTTTGGTTTTTTATTTCTTTCCTCTAGCGCTTCTTATTTTTCTAGAATATGAAGTGAAATGTCCAGGGCAAATTGCTGTACTACAGCAACAACACTCTGTAAAATAAATTGAGTTGTTTAAAGGAAATGTAAATGTAGAATGACTTGCACTAAAAAATAAAATAATTTCAAAATGCCATTAACTATTTCTATCACAATTCTCACTGAGCAAAGCAAATCTGTCATTGATTGACCCATTGCCAGTAATACAGCACCACTTAATATATTACTATTTAAATGACAATTCAAAAAATATTTGTCCTTTTTCTCTGTTTTCTTGCTGTTCCCATCCAGCAAGACACTTTAATGGCATCATTAGGCCATTAAAGGCATTTGGGTAGTGCTATTTGGCTCCTGCAGAGGAAAAAAGGACCAGTTTTTCTGTTATGCTGGCTACCATTTAATTCTGATTTATTTTCTGCCCTAAGTCCTCCCAGCATCTTTCAGGTTTTGTGGCCTTGCAAAGACAGATTGAAATGCAACATGTCTGCATTTTAATATCTGCATGTCTTCCGCTGGGTGATCAGGCTCAGGTCCTGACTAACTTCACGGGGTGGTGAGGAAGGGTTTACACATACCACAGCCGGGACTGGAGTGACACCTGGTCTAACAGAGCAATGAGGAAAATCAAGTGCTTATGTCCTACCATAGATTAGTTGCTGTTGATGAGAATAGACTCTTTCCAATTATTAGAATTTGTACCTGGAACAAGACGTATATCCTTCATCCTTCCCTTTCTGTGCTAGCACCTTTTCTCTGCAGCTGCCTGAAAGAGAAAAAACCATTCAGCTTGAGATGGCTGATAGTGTGAAGGAAATTCTTATTTCCATTTAAGTATAGAAATTCTGCTCTAGTGCTGAGACTTTGAAATATGCACGGGAGGCTTATGTGCAATAGGACAGAAGCCATCTCCAGCTGCGGAATTGGCCAAAGTCATCAAATAGGAAGTGCTTGTTTTAAAGTGCACGAGACACTGTCCTGGCTCGCAGCATAAATGATGCATCTTCCCCTTCCTGCAGGCCTGCACTGTGTGTCCGTGGCTGAACACACAGTCCTTGGCCACAGCATCTGGATAACAAAGGAAATGGAAGATTTGCTACTAGGCAGAACAGTCATTTCTCACTGAGCCTTGTCCTTAATGACATGGAGTGTGCTGTTGGGATGGATGCAGCTACTTTGCTGAGAAAGGAGCACTGTCTAAAAGCAATGACTGCTGCACTTCTGACAGCCATCCCAAGTAATTATCACCTTGGGAGATGAAAGGGAAACAAAAGTCAAAACATTTGAGGATAACTCCGTGTCCGAAAAAAATTGTTTAATGCCTTCTCATTCCAAACTGCACCAATCTTGTTGACATCATGGTCAAACTTACTCAGACCAGACCCTCTGCTCCTCTTCCTCTCCCACAGAAATACACCATTGGTTAAATGTATATCCAGACCTGTCTAAAGCCCAGTCCCCTCTAACATTCACAATGTAGGAATTAGTTCTTAATATTACTTGAAATGATAGTAAATGCTGCCTGATGGAGCAATTTTTCACTGCATAACCTGCTGGCTTGCCAATCACTGTGAAATGCAATTGTAATGAGCAAGGGACAGCAAAGGCATGGAGTGACTTCAGGGCACAGGAGAAGCCAGTGGGTGAGCTGGTTGTCCTGACTGGCTGAGCTCTATCTCTGTAGGGAAACCCTCAAAACTAAGAGAAGCAAACAAAAAGACAAAATGTGTCTGTCCTTGGCTCCTGGCTACAGAGCTGTGTCCTCTGGAAAACTGCACGGGAAGTGTAGCACACCTTCAGGTGTCATGGGAGATATAGGATGTGCTTGTTACAGCCAAGAGCAAGCTGTAAAATATAACAAATGGAAAGCAGTCAGTAACAAGGCACTGACTAGTTTAGTTTAAATTAGAGAATAGTCAAGCTATGGCAGTGATACAGATCATATTCCTATAAAACACAAACCTATATCTGGCTGTTACAGAGCTGCCCCTTTGTATTTCATTGTCAGAAAAGTTACTTAACTGCAAATGGCTGCTTGGCCCTCATAAAACTGTACTCAGTTTTTGAGTGCTTTATTTATGGGATAAGTGGTGTGATGACATTTTAAATGCTTTCTCTCTGAATGGGGATAATGATCTAATGATTATTTAAGTGATTTTCTCAAACGGTCCTGAACTGAGGAAACTGAAATATATGAAAAGTATTGCCATGTAAATGTCAGTGAAAGTAATTAAGCAGTGAGAAATTTAAGAAGGTATAATTTGTTTCATTTTCTCCTCTTCTATGGAGATTTTAAAAGGAGCAGAACTAAAATGTCCTGGGAAATATTATGGGATAAAAATATGGCATGATTTAAGGAAGATTTTCTGTCTCTGTTACAGCTGCCACATGGTATTTCTGTAAAAAATTCAGAATGAAGTATAAATGAACTGTACACTGGATCTCTAAATGTAATTTAATGGCATACATTCACTTTGAGTGTAAACTGCTATGTCCATTAGGGCAGAAAATAGTTTATCAGGGGACTACTCACTGGAAAGTTATTGAATATATCAAAATAAAAAAAACCAGGCTGCTAAAAATGTTGTCCAGTGATTCTATGAATTTCTATTAATGGAAGATTTTTAATACAGATGAGGCTACATGTTTCAGAAATTGTTTAGCCAGGTTTATCAGGACAGGTCCTTCAGTCTTCACAAAAATGATGAACTAATGGTTTAAATTGAGCTGATCCTTGAGGACAGAAGTTCCAGGTCAGTTATTTTCATGAGGTCTTTTACAGAGGATTGGGGGTTCCTTGATTCTCTGATTTTTTTAAAAAAACCAGTCAAATAAAGATAAAAAAATGGCAAGGCAGAACTCCGTAGAACTAAAACAGATGTTCTAATAATCTTTCTGTGAATTTTTTTCTTGAGGTTTAGTGTGTCTATCACTGAGAAATTCTCTTTCTTTTCTCGTATATAAATGCTAAAGGAAATATCAGAGTGCTGATCTATCTGTATCTGATTCATTTTTATATATGCTGTGTTCTCTACTCAATGAATTTACTCATTAATTTTCTGTACAGCAGCTTGTATTTCATTAGATGTTTTTTCCCTCCCACAGGGAGAGATAGCTCTGAAGAAACATTTATCACTGATTCCTGCAGAAAATTCAATTCTTGAATTGTGAGCTGTGTAGTGTTTCTCTTTCTTCTGATTTCTTGACTTATTCTGCTTTTCATGTAAAAGTTATTTCCAAGACAGAATCTCCCGTGTGGCCCTTCATTCAATTACAACTGATTATTATGTTTAATTCTTTTTATGCCATTAATGAGGCTGCATTATTTCATTAATATTTCCATTACTTTATAGAGACTATCATGCAATTTTTTTTTTTTATCTTGAAGAAATTATGGCTTTACTATTTGCTTAGATAGGTATTTTACTAACAAAACAAAACAGAATTAAGAAACCATCTGTTGTATGTAGGTAGTGTTTTTCTGTTGTTAAGGGTAGTGTATATGTGTGTATTGTGAATATACAACATCCATATATATAAATGAAAGTAGAACAGCATTCTGTATCAGCAGCTTAAAGCCTGAGATTTCTGTAGCTGATTATGGAAATTATATTTGATATATCAATACTTTTCTTCAATGCACAGAAATCTGCATGGCCTTAATTCAAAACAGATTTTATCCCATCACTAACAGGAATACACTGGAACAGCCTTGCTAAGTGTGGGGTGTCCTGATTCAGGTAGGGCACATGAGTTACCAGCTGAGTGTTCCGGGAAAAAGTGGTGGCAGGGATTGGAGTGGTGCAGTTTAGAGTTGCTGAGACGTAGCTTCTCACCAGGAGGCGTGACTTGCCTGGTAGGGACTGTCAGGAACCTCGTCAATCTCCACAAGGGACCAAACTCAATTTTTATTTTCAGGTCATTAGCAAGCATTAAGTTTTTACAGTTAAAAACTAACCAACCAACCAACCAACCAACCAACCAACCAACCAACCAACCAACCAGATAAACAACAGTGCTTTCAAAAGCTGACCACTTCCTAACATCCCCAGAATCAACAACAGATAAAAAGATCTTCAGGAAGAAGGTCCCCACAAGAGGTTGCAATGAAAAGCATTTCCCCTGGCCAGTATCCTACAGTTATGTCCCCAGTCCCCTACGTCCCGTACATCCAATATAGGACTATTTTTGACAAGATTGAGAAAAAACTGGTTTAGCACTCCTCTCATCTGTAGCAAGCCTCGGTTCATTGGGCAGCACCTTTTGGACCTGCCATGTCTCAGTGTGCAATTGCACGTGGGCAGAGTGTGATGTCTCAGCTCTCAGCTAGACCCAATGTGCAAAATTTTGCTCTGAACTTCGATTAACAGAAAACCCTTAGGAATAACTACATCTTCAGAAAGGATCTGGTGCATAATGAGTTACTCAGGACCAGTGAGAAATGGTATGGGCCTCAGAAAAAAACCAAATTATTTACTCTGTCATCATCTTCTTGCTTCATAGCCTGCCCATTCCTACACTAATGACATGTTTACCTCCTGCCCTTGGTACAGTGGGAGTGTCCCCCGCCCCACACTTCATTTGGACTGCCAAACAATCCTAAGGCCAAGAACAAAAGGTCTTCTTTGTGTGTGATTTTCTGTGAGCATATTTTATTCAGTAGTTTCAAAATGCTACATATTTTAGAAACATTAGTTGGATTTATCGACTGTGACTTCATGATCTTCTTCCAGGAATTCTCTCTTTGAAGTGCTTTTCCAGACAATATTACAACTGTGTCTGTTCCTTTGTAAACTTACTGACACCACTCTGTCTTTTCAGATAGATAACACGACCAGTTCCCAGGCTGCTATAATTTAAACTCATCTCTTAAGCATGCACCAGAGCAGTATAGTGAATAGATATCCCTGATGTCTTCCCATGCTTTGCAGACTCCAGAGACAATGGTTTCTAGGAAAGGAAGAATCCCTGCCAAGCTAGTACCTGGTCTAAACCCCGTGACTTGTCCTATCCAGTTTCAGATGTCAGTTCTCAAGGACATGGTGCTCCTGAGTGTAAAAGTAAAATTGGAGGATGGAGATTTGTCCAGTGGATATCATAAACTCAGAATTTCTTGAAGACCTATAATGCTCCATGAAGATGAAGATGCATCCAGGGATTCCTGTGCTCATGAGGACAACAGAAAGGCCATAGTCCCAGAGTCGCAGTATTCCTGTCATTCCTGGGCCTGGCCAACTACAGAGGAGTTGGAACTGTGCAACACTGGAACAACTTAACAGTCTAATTTTTACAGCAGTGACCTGATTTTAATTAGCAATTATGTAGACAATTCTGTCATATATGTAAGTGTTATCATTCTTTTGCTTAAATACTAACATGAGATTACAAAACGTGGCAGACCTTCATCCCTCCTGGTGAAAGTAAGACATTAGACTGAAATGCAAAGGGAGAGTAACAAGATAGGAACCAAGGTGCTGCTTGTGGATGAGTAGTCTTTCTGGGAAAAGGGACTTGGGGTATGACAACACCTGTGTATTTTAGTTAATGGTCTTTAGTACACTACACATGAGCAGCAGTGGAAGACAGGACCGGAGCCCTGATAACTTCTAAAACATCAGTGTGCATCTTATTATCTCCATTTCTATATGCAAAAGGCTTGCAAAAGGAAATGAGAAAATTCTCTTGCAGAGAATGAGAAAAGAAGCATCTCCCTCTCTCTACATGGTTTTTTAAAAGCAGCTTTTCAGGAGGTAAATCACATCCCAGTCTCCAGTTCAGTTTAAAGAATACGGGACATTGGCCTGTCATGATTCCACCCTGAAGTACTGAACTAACAACCTGGGTTCTTGCTCTAAAAGTTACAATCTTGGCATATCATCTTCTTTTTCTCTGAGTGCCTGTTGGCTTTGTGTGTTTGGAATGCCATTGCAGCGATAATCACAGAATGCTCGAGCTGATGGAAACAACTTGTGAAAGAAACTCAAAAGACGCATTAACAGTAGGGTATTGAAATACTCTTCTAGGACTGAACAGCTTGAGTGAATCGTAGAATGGGTTGGGATGGAAGGGACCTCAGAGACAATCTCACTTCAACCCCCCTGCCAGGAACACCTTCCACTAGACCAGGTTGCTCAAAACCCCATCCAACCCGGCCTTGAACACTTCCAGGGATGGGGCAGCCACAGCTTCTCTGGCCAGCCTGGGCCAGGGCCTCACCACCCTCACAGGGAAGAATTTCTTACTAATATTTAATCTGAATCTACTCCCTTTCAGTTTAAAACTATTTCCCCTTGCCCTATCCCTCCATGCCCTTGTAAAAAGTCCCTCTCCAGCTCTCTCAAGTAGCCCCTTCAGGTACTGTAAGGTGTTTTAAGGTCTCTCTAGAGGCTTCTTTTCTGCAGGCTGAGAAAGAAAATCTCTTTCAGTCTGTCTCCATGGGAGAGGTGCTTCATCCCTCATGCCCCCGAAAGGTCAGATTTCTTTTGATGGAGCCTGGGATATTTGAACATTGAGACTTTGCAGGGTAAAACCACTCTTTTAATGAGGGAATAAATATTGCTAAAAATATTTAAATGTTTGATTGCAGAGGTTGTAGAAGATGATTTTTGTACCTCAAGACACTTAAATAGAAATTTGAAATACACTAATAATTTTGAAAACTACTAGGTATTCAATCTCGACTTTTATCCCAAATGCCGTAATCCCCAACACTCTTTAACATGGATTTGTTACTCATGTAGGTGCCCTTTGTGTTGTCACTGATAGTATCACTATTCCAACAAAATATATCACATTTTGTCCTTTAATGATGAACCACTCCACTTTCCTATTAACAAAGCAGCAAATGGGATGCTAGTTTCCTTCCTCCCTGCTGAGCAGATCATTTAATGCAGTTTCCTCACAATAGACAGTAAGGGGAAACAGAAACTGGTTACTGTGAATTGCTGCTATGGATGCAAGTATCTTCCCTCTCTCACTGTTCTGAGACTTCATGGAGTGCTTGTTAGCGTATTAGCCAAAAGGCATTCAATGCTGAGTATAAATGTATTATATTAAAGTCTACTGCCTTTCTTATTTGGTTATAGTCTATTCTGTAGAAACAAATGGCAAAGGTTTGTTTTCCCTATAAACTGTTAAACTTCAAAACGAAGACATACAAAGCTTTAGTGTTGATGTTAATAAGAGCTGACAGCCTCATAGGGTGCATAAAAAAGATCAGAACTGACTAAAGAAGAATTTACCATACATATAAGCCTTTACCAACCATAAATCAAACATTTTCAAATAACTCTTAAAAAAAAATTTGGAGGACATTAACTTCTGCTATTGTTTGTACAGTGATCCTTATGCTAGTGCTGACATGCACGTAGGTCAATGCTATTTCATTGCAGAACACTAAATGGCGGATCTTGCCTAAAGACATCCATCTCTTTGATGTCAGAAAGCTCAAACATAAAAGCAGCAAGATAAACAGGCAAAGGAGATCAATTTAATTCAACACTGGAAGGATATGGGTTGTACTTCTTAATAAGATTAAATAAATGAACACTTAAATGACTGCTCTGCGTGAAATAACTTGATTTGTTTCATGTGTCCACTCTGTATTGTGTTCACAGAATATCTCACATGAAGGATAACAACAGAAACAGCTCTTGCAGCTGTTATTTGGCTGTGGTGGAAATACAGTACACAGTTACTCTGAGTGAAAAGCCATTGGTGTCATTCTGTAAGTGTCTCTGATACTTCTTTCATTTTAGGCTCTATGTAGGTGATGTTTTCAACAGCCTTCACCACTGAGTCATGTAAATGATGCAAATGCCTATTTGCATATGTAAACTGTGCTCTAGCACACACAAAAGTGTGAATTATAAGATTTTTTCAGTTTGCTTGAAAAAATCCCAGACTGAGAGACATGCACGCTGAACATTTGCACCCAATGAACACCTCAGCCTGTTCTTGAGTGTTACTTTTAGTGCCAAATCACAAGCACAAAGAATTGGAAGATAAAACCAACAGAAGGTAACATTTTAACAGTACATAATATTATTTTCAGGACCTCTAATAACTAACCATATGGAGTGTTGTATGCCCTCTCTTTACTCTGTGGAGTTATGTAGCTTTTATAAAATAAAATAAAATGTCAGGACCTTTTCAAGTTCTTACTAGTTAAGAGTGTTTGTTGCAAGGAAGTAGACCACTGCAGTCTGGGACTTGATCCAAAGTCTATTTAAATCTCTTGAAAAATCAGGTGATGACTGGTCATACTGTATCTTGGGCACATGCTTCATGTTCATAAGATTCTTAGTCAAATGTAAGTGTTTTGCCAGCAAAGCAAGCACATGAGTGACTTGCTCAGTCAAGGTCTATGAAAAAAAGAGATTATCCTGTCAGCACATAATGATAATCATTTTGTGCTGCTTGGCTACTGAGGCACTTCCTTATAAGTTGAACTAATTCAATACTAATTCACTGAATATACTAAACCAGGGATATTGTGCCATGAAGTTAACTTAAATATCTTTGTGGTAACCCAGCAGCAATTCAGCTGGTATTGCAAATATCTTTATCAACCTTCATTGATTTTCCCTGATATCCCCACAAATCGATGTCTTTTACTGGGCTTTCACTGCTGGGATGCATTAGTTTACATATGAGCTACTGAATGAGAGATTAACAGTCCAAACATTCCACTTGTTTTCTTTGGGCAGCAAATAAAATTATTTCAAAAAATTATTTATGTTTTTTCTTCCCTTGATGTTTGATCTCACAATAATCTTAATGCTGAGATATGAAATGATTATAAAACCAAGCTTTGGTTTAAACTCATTGAGCAAATTTTGAGACTGTCCAAGAAGAAATTTAATTACTTGCTCTACAAATTGCACACAGCAAACACAACTGCAGACCATAAGACATTGAACAATTACAGGTTTTGTTTAAAAACTGTCAGAGCAGGCAGACTTGGATTTATCTGAACAGATTTATTTACCTTGAAAATTTATGCCTTGACTTAGTTCACTGATGTACTCAGCAGATGAGACATTTCATAGATTACTTTTGGAGTAACCACGTGCTAATATTTATAGATAAATGTCTGCTGAAAACATGTTCAAGTTGCATTTTGATGGAAATCTTTGAGCAAACCTACTCATAGGAGCTCTTGCTATGCCATAACATGATTAATGGGCAACTGAGGATGGGCCTTGATTGCTGTGAGGGGCTCTTAATGAAAAAGGCTGAAAAAATTTATATCAAGAAGGAAATGTATTATCTGGCATTGTTCAAGAATAATCCTTGCTAAATCCAGAAAAAACAGGCTGTCATGGCTCTGAGAGCCAGACTGCAAGGCCCTGACCCTCTGCCTGCAAACGGAGCCTGCATGGGCAGATAGGAACAATCAGTGTTTTCTGCTGATGTATTTCAAGATTTAAAGACTTTATTTAAGAATTAGACACAAACTGGCCAAAAGGACCAAATGTACCCTGGGGTACATCAGGCACAGAATCCCTGGCTGGTCCAAAGAGGGAATTGTCCTGCTTTACCCTGCCCTGGTGCGGCCTAACCTCGAGCACCGTGTGCAGTTTTGGGCAGCACAATATAAGAAGGAAAAGCTATTAGAAATTGTCCAAAGGAGGGACATGAAGATGGTGAGGGCCTTGAGGGGAAATGAGAAGCGGCTGAAGCCACTTGGTCTGTTCAGCCTGGAGAAGAGGAGGCTGAGGGGACACCTCAGTGCAGTTAAAATTCCTCATGAGGTGAAGAGGAGGGGCAGGTACTGACCTCTTCTCTGTGGTGACAGGACCCAAGGGAATGGCCTGAAGTTGTGTCAGGGGAGGTTTAGGCTGGATATTAGCAAAAGGTTCTTCACCCAGAGGGTGTCTGGGAACAGGAACAAGCTGCCCAGGGAAGTGGTCACAGCTGCAGCCTGACAGAGTTCAGGAAGCATTTAGACAATACTCTCAGGCACATGGTGCGACTCCTGGGGATGGTGCTGTGCAGGGCCAGGAGCTGGACTTGATAATCCTTGTGGCTCCCTTCCTGCAGAAAATGACCTTTCCATCATTGCAAGGTTTGTTTTTTGCAAGTTCTGAAATTATGAAGTGTCATAACTGTATCTGAACTGCAATTATGAGAAAGCCAAAATCAGAATAGCTACAGGAAGTGCGTGTTGGAAAGATCATCAAATCAGTCTTAGATATAGGGAAAAAAACAAATAGCAGGGAAAGAACCTGTAATATGGAAGTAAAAGTGAAGACAAAAACAGAATGGAAAAACCCACTGTTTTCATTATTAAGGCAGACTTTGGGAGGACTTGGCAAGATGGATACTGGCTAGTCAAAATAACAGTGATTAAAGAGGTATCTCCTCATCACATCAGTGCTGGCTCTTGCAGGTCAGCGGCTTCAAAGGCAGCTGTGGCTCAAGAGACATCGGGACTGGGTAGAGAGGGGAAGCAACCACAGACACTCATTTGCCACAGTATTTTTCAAACTGATAAAGGCACTCAGTTAAACTGAGTTTGCGAAGCCTTGCTTTAGGCTCTCAGATGTTCCTAAAGATAAGACATTGCCTTATCTTTTTACTTATTACTAATAATTATGTATTTGCAAAGAGAAAAATAGTGGGATTTCTGTAAGGTTTAAAACACTTAGCAACCATTTACCATGTGTCTCTAGAAAAGTCCTTCATTAGATATTTTTATTAATGTGATTTAACTAAAATAAATTCTCTGATATTATTTACCTGCTCATATTTTTCCATTTCTAAACTGTTCTGATAGTCCATGATAAACTAATAAGCATGAATTGCTTTTAACTGAAATTCCTCTCATGGTCTCTTAAACATTTCTGACCATGATGAAAAGTGAAAAGGCTTGTGAAAAGGAGTTATGGCTAGTATTTGAGATTTAGAATTTCTGTTTTTATTTATTTAGATAAAACCATTTCTATTAAAGGAAGAGGCTTTCTGTTACAAGCTCTGCAAATAAAACCACACCAAAACTCTGTAGCTGAAGTAACTGTTTTCAGTAATTGGATTTGGTTTGGTTTTTTTTGTTGTTGGTTTTTTTGTGCGGTTTTTTTTTTTGGTTGGTTGGCTCGGTGTTTTGGTCTTGTTGGTTTTGGTTTTGTTTTGCCTTGGTTGGTTGTGGGATTTTTTTTTTATTTCCTTAGGAATTAAATTACTCTAATTAAGGGCTGCATTGATTTTACTCCACTGTAATTGCAGTATTTCCTAAGATAGGGGCAAAACCACATGAGAAAAAAAGTGAGAGGCTCATAGGGAGATGGATGTGAAAAGAAATGTATATTGTATACAACTTTTTACATGCTGTTATCCACTGATTCTAAATTACTTTTCAAGCAACTCAAAATACTTCTGCTATGTCATGTAATGAAAAGAGAAACCAAATGTTACAGAAAAGAATATTCTGCTGACAGAAAGATTTAGATTCATGTTCAGTAATTCTTTTTCGCTCCAATATTTCATGTAAATTCATAGGACTTCTGTGCTGTAAAGCTTCCAGGTAGCGTGTTCTGAAAAGAAGAAATTGAACGCATTATGAATGAGATTCAGAGAGTCCTGATGCATTCCTTTCTGAAGGTTTGTTTTAAGTCAGTTTTGTTCTGGAAGGTAAGCCTGTCAAAAGATGGGCAGTAAAACCCCCAGATGTAGGTCTACATGGCATAAAATGAGCCACAAATATAGGAAATGTGTTCACTCAGAAAGGTGCCTTTAAATAATTTTGTGAAAATGCTGTCTTGCTGCTCAGTGATGGTCAAAAGTCAAAGAGACTATTACATAAGGATCTTTAATTAAGATCCCTTAGTATGTATTTCTTAATAAACAGAAATCCTCACTAAGTCATAGAAATCAATGTGGAGCCATTTTTTCATCACTATGTGCAGCTCTGGTTCCCTCTGGAAAGGAGATGCAGCAAAACTAGAGATGATACAAAGAGGGAAGAAGAGCAGGATCAGAGGGACAGAGCATCTGCTGCACTGGAATGTATTAAAGAGCTGTTGTGGGTTGACCCTGACAGGCAGCTCAGCCCCACACAGCCCCACACAGCCGGGCACCGACCCTCCCTCAGTGGGAAAGGGACAGAAACACAAGAGTGAAAGTGAGAAAACTCATGGGTTCAGATCAAGGCAGTTTAACAGGTAGAATAAAAGGCACACACAAGCAAAGCAAAACAAGGAATTCATTCATCCCCCCCTTCCCATGGGCAGCAAGTGTTCAGCCATCCCCAGGAAGGCAGAGTTTCATCACAAATAATAGGGACTTGGCAAGAAAATCATTCCAAATGTACCCCCTTCCTCCTTCTCCCCTCAGCTTTTTATTACTTTTTATTATCATGTGGTGTGGAACACCCCTTGGGCCAGCTGGGATCAGCTGTCCTGGCTGTGTGGCATCCCAGCTTCTTGGGCACCCTCAGCCTGCGTGCTGGTGGGCAGCAGGAGACACAGAAGGTCTTGATGCTGTCTAAGCACTGCTCAGCAACAGCTAAAGCAGTGGTGTG
This sequence comes from Pseudorectes ferrugineus, assembly GCA_008033365.1. Taxonomy (NCBI): domain Eukaryota; kingdom Metazoa; phylum Chordata; class Aves; order Passeriformes; genus Pseudorectes; species Pseudorectes ferrugineus. The sequence goes on from QWTY01000739.1 coordinate 64,354, forward strand.
TTATTGACACTGTTTTCTCCAAAATGCAAAACAGCTCCCTACAGACTGCTATGAGGGGAATTAATTCAGTCTCAGCCAAACCCAGGACAGCTTCCAGGCACTACCTGACTGCAGGGAGGAACTCTATAGCCAACTCATGAGTGGGGCAACAAGGGAAGTGTTATTCATGACTTCCCATAACAGAAAACTTAAGGGACACACAATTTATTAAGTTACAGCGTTAAAAAAAAATAATTACTTTTCTTGACAATGCATAGCAAAATTGTAGTACTCAGATTTTGAGGATGCTGTGGCAGTCAAAAAGATATAATTGTGTTCAGTTCAGTTAATGGAGGACAAGACTAACACTGAGTACTAACACTGGATGCAACTTTGACTCAAGATGCTTCCAGGCTTAAAATAAGTTGGAAACTGGGAGAACAGACACAGGAAAGAGTAAATTTATCCATAGATTTTTCCCATTCCTTTTCCTCTTGCATCCACCACAAGTTCCTGCCAGAGGCAAACTAATCACCTGGGCTGGTCTCTGGGTCAATACAATATGGCATTTATGTTCTCATTCTCCACAAAATTATTAACAAGTGAGCACAAACCAAGACTGAGAGAGGGAAAATCGTCGTGTCTCACATGTGCCGGTGTGGCTGCAACCACCTTGAAACATCACACTCCAGGACATCAGGAAGTTCAGTTCACATTGCACATAAATAACATCTCCATGAAAAGACTGAAAATGCATCTGTAAAAATAAAGCTCTTTGGAGATGGGAATTAAACAGTGTCACCTTGGCAAGCAAATATTTAGAAGAACGGAAAAATCCTCAAGTTATCGACACATTTATATAAGCAGTAAATGCAGGTTATGGGCGGATGTTATCATAACCCATGCTCACAAACACCTTCCTATTCTCTGCAATTGCCAGGGAAAAACATTTCTGCAAGAGTATAAAGATAACGGCTCAGTTAAATTTAGTAGACTATTTTAATCTTAAAATTTAGCCTCTAAACACATGTAATTGATAGTATATGAATGAGTCATGGAAAGTTGCTTTTTATGAAGAAAATTAGTAATGTTAACTTCTGGTTCTTTTCATTACTTTATATATCACTAGCTTTCTTCCAGTATGCAATTTAGTGATCCTTGATCCACAGCATTTATAGCAATTTAAATGTATTTCAGATGCTGGTAACATGGCTCCTGCCATTTCAAATGTTCATGAGTTTCTGAGCTATTCTGCTTCCATTTTAGTTCTTTATGAGCAAATTATTATTTATGAAGTCTTTAGTGATAAACTCCTGCTTTCCTTAGGCTGGAGTGCATCCCTTTCACAGACAGCTTGCCAAGTCCTCTGCACTGCACTTCCAGTCCAGCACAACTGGGAAAGTCAATTGTGACCAGCAGAGAAAAGGCACTAGGACCAGAAAGGCAAAGGAAGTTCCAGGAGATGCATGACAGGTACCTTGATGAGCTCAGACAGCAGCTGATCACAGAATCACAGAATCACAGAACCACAGAATCACAGAATCACAGAATCACACAATCACACAATCACAGAACCACAGAACCAGCTGAGCTGGAAGGGACCCACAAGGATCATTGAGTCCAACTCCTGGCCCTGCACAGCACTATCCCCAAGAAGTCCCACCATGTGCCCAAGAGCATTGTCCAAATGCTCCATGAGTTCTGTCAGGCTTGGAGCTGTGACCACTTCCCTGGGGAGTCTGTTCCAGAGCCCAACCACCCTCTGGGTGAAGAACCTTTTTCTCATATGCAACCTAAACCTCCCCTGACACAACTTCAGGCCATTCCCTCAGATCCTGTCACTGGTCACCACAGAGAAGAGATCAGTGCCTGCCTCTCATCTTCCCCTCACAAGGAGCTGTAACTGCAATGAGGTCTCCCCTCAGTCTCCTCTTCCCCAGGCTGAACAGACCAAGTGCCC
>QWTY01000740.1:0-46838 GCA_008033365.1 Pseudorectes ferrugineus
GTTGTATTACAGGGGGCTCCACACCACCTATTTACAACCTCAGCCAGGATAAAGACTGTTTTCTGGACAAGGAAAAGCCTGTGGTCGGACCAAATTTTCTCTGAAAAGTTTTGTCCTGAACTGTAACTAAAGCATGGAGGCTGACATTGGCCCTGAGAATGATTGTTGGCAAGTGTGATACTATTCTGTGCCAGGCAGAGACTTGGTGTGTCTTCTGGTATTGCCTCCTATGTAAAAACCATATTCTCTTCCAATCCAGTTCCATCAAGCCAAAAGATGAAGAACTAGGAAACTAGGTGTTTTTTCTTGTTGTCAAAGCTTTCCAGAGTTAAGAGGGAAGCCTGAAAAAATTTCAGTGTTCCATGTTCCAGTGGGAATTTCATTCAGAATGAAAATACAGCTAAGATATCCTCCATGTCATGACAACCTTTTAAATGGCATTTTCCTGTAGAAGGCCTACTGTGGGATCACTGGCACCTGTGTTTGGTATCAGCATGTAGTGGGTTGCTATACCCATTGATGAATTTGCACTTTTAAAAGGGACAACAGAGAAGAAGGCAAAAAAGAGATGGAGTAAGAGAGGGAGGCTGGGAGGGAGGAAGAAAGAGATTGCAGATCCAATACAATAAAGAACGATATGAGGACTGAACTGTGTTCAAAAGTAGTGCACCATCACATATCATGAAGTCTATGACATCCATATTATGCTTATGGGATCACTGCACAAGATATATCTCCAGGAAGTATTTTATCTTGCCTGTGGAATTCACTCGAAATTTGTGTTTAGTGTATGCAAAGTGCAGTAAGGTCAGCTAAGTGTCTTTGTGTCCTGGCACAGCAGTGTCACCAGGAGAAAAAAGTGAAGAATAGAGTAGAAATAAATTCAGGTGAGATTTTCAAAACTGACTGTTGGTTTCAACAGTAAACTATGGGAGTGGAGCCAGGTCGCGAGAACGCTTTTCAGAGCCCTGCTCTTGTACCAGAAGATGGGTAGGCTAAATATAAATGAAAATTCAGGAAATGGGTTTTCTGAGTAAGACGACCCAACGTTGTGCAGTTGCTTTGCAGGATTTTCATACATGACTTACAATGGAAGCACACAACCAAACAATTTTCAGGTAATTTTTCAAAACTTTTTAGCACCAGAGATAGCTTGTTACATATAAAACCTCTGCATTTCAAAATCAAAATTAGCAGACAAATAAGATACTGAAGTAGCATACTGAAAGTTAGCCATGCCAAATTTCTCCCTTGCCTCCCCTGAAAACGGTTGAAAAATCTATTGAACAAGATTTTTTTTCCACATAGTGTCAAATAGAATTGAACTACAGCAAAACAAATTTCTAAGAAACCTGAAATTGTATAATATTAATTATAGTAATGATGAAAGATTCTAAATAAATTAGTTCTTCCAGAAGCCATCCATGAGAAATTACAGTGGGAGCCAAACCACAAGCACTTTTTTGCCTCTTTGAAAGATTTAGATGGAATGCTTTCCAAAACAGGGATGTGCTTGAGGGGAAAAGAAGAAAAGTAATCTTGTTAACCAAAATAAGTAGAATTCAAAATTACTTTTGGAGCTTTCCCTTTCCTATTGAGAGAAAACAATAAGAGGGGAAATGTTCCTAAACTAAAATTCAGTTCAAATTTCAAATACCCTTGCCATTGCAGGGTCCTCTTGCAGTTGCAGAGTGGGAATATTCTCTAAGCTGCCTAATTTTATTCTTCCAAGTAGCGTGACTTGCTAATTCTACCAGAAGTCTTTGTGAATAAGAGTGCACATGAAGTTGGTTCTTTCAGGTGTGTGTGGTATATATCCTAGAGTTATGAAGCACTTTACAGAGAGAAATACCAAATAAAACCAACTACATTGCACTAATGACTTTTCTCCAGGCTCTTTGAGCTTAATTACTGTAACCAGTAGCAAGTGCAAATATCACTTCAGTGTAACAGGTCACCTCAGGTCCAATTAGCCTACAACTTGCGCAGAAATCACATAGTCAAATTGCTTGGTCACCAGTTAAGAGGCTCTCTGCTTTTCCAGGAAGTTTAAATCCCCAACTGTTACATAAGCCAGCATCAACTTGCCTGCTAAATGTGGGCACTTATATTTGGGATTCATTAAAATCTGGGAAGCAGTTATTTCTTACACCATATTTATGAATAATGACAAGACGCTGCCAGCTGGTATGTGTAAAGTTGTCTAGACCAATCTAAGAGCAGTATGTTTTTGCATCTTTTCTTATGGCAGCTTTGAGGGCCAAGGAGGCAGACTGGATAATTTTCCAGTGACTGTTAAATGACCTCAAACTCTAGTAGAAATAATGCCTGCAAATGCTACAGCTTTGGCGGCTGTGACAAAAATACTAAAAAAAAAAAAATTGGAAGGGCATCAGCACTTATGCTTTAGGATAAATGTTGTCTTAGAGAAAAAGGAAGTTTTCTACCTAGGTCTAATATTTCATGATTTTGTAATGTGGAAATTTTGAGTTATCATCACAATTACATAGTGCTGATCACTCTTTGAAATATGATCATGAGTTAAGATTTGGAGGTGTGGCCTAGTGGGGTAGGCCGTGGATCTGTGGTGCATTCTGCAGTGTTCCCTAGTGAAAAATTGCATGAAGGAATTTATTAAGTTAGTTTTCCTTTTTAAACCATATTTACTGACATCATTTCACATGCATTTCTATCTTGTGTACATGTTGAATTCTAGATAGCTGTACAGTTGTGTGATATAACTTGGGAGGGGTGGTTTCCCCCTGTACTTCTTTTTACTAGAAGAGAGCAGTCCTGAAATCAACATCCAACATTCAAGCTGTCTGTAGTAAGGGTGAAAATCCTAACCAGAAATACTAGTGTCTGAAAGGGACAATATGTGGGGTTTTAGAAAAGAAGGAAAAACATGAGGTGAGGAAGATATGGGATGAAGCAGACTTTTATGAAAGAGAACATTTCTTGCAAGAGAAAGGAAGAAGAGAAAGACAGAGGAACTATAAAGGAAAGTTATATTATGAGAGACCTAATTTTTCCATGAGGCGTAAATGTTTTGACATAGACATCAGCTCTATCTCTAGATCAGAAGACACCAGCTGATACCATGATTACCACAAATTGAATTCTTTAATTCTTCTTAATAAAAATTACCTATAGATTTATTGGGAATATCCTTGTCTTTATGCATAATAAATATTCAATTCATGCTGAAAAAATAACTTATAGCTTAGCTTTGTAGGCAGAAATATTTGATAATGATTATAAATACCTCTCATAAATGTCTAAATACCATACAGCCAGTTCCCCTGAGTGATCCCTTGAACAGTCATATATACTATTATTTTAAAAAAGATTATGTGAGTAAAAACACTAAAATTAGCACGGACAAAGTTCATGCTAATATTTTGTCACTTTGAGGACTTACCTCTCTCTCTTTTAATTTTTTATTTTACTCTGTGTTCATGTCTAACAAGTGCACATTTAAAGAAAATTGAGTTTAGCCATGTGTAGTAAAAAGATATAATTCTACTGATCTGCTAAAAAAGAGAGGTAAATGTATAATTCTACATATCTCTCAAAAGAGAAGTAAATTTGAAAACTTCTGTTAAAGTTTCCATCTCTTGCCCCACTGTGCCACCATATTGTAGAAAAGGAAGATCAGTGAGTGAGTTTATTTATTATTTTGTTTTACACCTGGATACAATGAGTTGCTGTGGGGAAGATCATGACTCTCAGAGGCATCTAGACAAACTGTGACTCATTAGACATTCCTGAAGCGTGGTGAAATGGAAAAGTCAACGGAGTGCTGTAATATCTGGGTATAAGTTACGCAAGGACAGTTAAGAGTATAGTGTTGAGGGATTAGCATTATGTGGTACATTTTCCATTTAATTAACTAGATGATGCCACTGCAACTATAGTGGTATCTGTAGAGAAATGAATCCCATATCAATATGTATGTTTAGAGCTCTCAAGCCAAAAGCACAGCTTACTCAGCAAAGAGAAATTACATTTCTGTTTGGAAATGAATGGACCTATGTGTGACACTGCATAAATAGCCCTGTTATTTTTTGCAGTGAATACTTGCTCACATCTCCAGAAGATGCACTCATCCATGCTTAGGGACAGGATGCTAAGATTCTGCATTTTTTGTTGAACCATAAGTAGGTGTTAGGATAATTATATCACTGAATAGATGGAGGGAGCAGATTCTCTTCTGTGCTGGCTGCTGTCTGTTCTGTAACCCTGCCATGCCTCCTCAGTCTTGCTTAACCTCTGGTTTTTCATTGGGAACCTCAGTTTCATGACATTTTTCCCCTTGTGGAGATTCCAGCTTTCTTGTCTGACCACAAGAGTCAATGGGTCTCACTGCATCTTATTCCTGTGCTAATCAACAAAATGTCATTTGCATTTTTTGCGCTCTCTTCTCCCAGAAACAAGAGAGAGAACACCAAGTAGCTCCAAAATGAGAAAGGGATGGGAGGAAAATAGCTTCCATCAGTTTCTGCTCTCCTTTTCAGTCACCACCCACTGGAGCTGATAACAGGCATAAAAGAATAGGAGAGTCAGAGAAAAGATTGATTAATTCAGCTGATAAGTGAAGGATTGGTTTGCACAGGTGTTCACATACGTATTTCAGTTTGTTGTGGTTTTTAGTGGAGATGGTGCAAAATTGAGTTTGCAGGGCTTGCAGCTTAGGAAAAGTACAACCATGTTCCATTTTTCTTCTCTGATGAGCTGCAGTCTAATGGCAGTCACGTAGCAGTGCCGCACATTGCTCTATCCTATGATTTTAGAGAGCATCCTTAGATAAGCTGCTCTTGTGGAAGGCCTCTTCCATTGTTGGTAAATGGTACTTGAGGCTGTCAGCCAGCATTGAAGACTCTGGTTGCCCTCCTGACTGACATCAGATATGTTTGAGGCATTCAGTGTTATCAGGTACATGCCAGGAATGGCTAACAAAACTGACAGGGGCTAAGTAGATTAAATTTTAGCAAAGTATTAAGTTCTGTGGTTTGTGCCCAGGATGCACATCAAGAAGTCTCATCTGTAAAAGACATTATATTTAGCTAGTGAGGATTGTTGTCAAGTCATCTGAGAATTTCTTTCCATGGAGCTCATCTAAGAGCAGTAAAACAAGAGTTGACATAGTTTTTCTATAATATAAACAGTATTACAGAAACAAAATACGCATTTTTTCCTCTGTTAAGGAAACAAGTCCATACTGTTTAACTGTCTTTTCCTACTACTATTTTGCATAGACTGGTTGTTGTTATCCATGTTGAGACAAGAGCACTTGACCTGTTAATCATCCTCTTTTGCAACTATTCCAGCATTCCATACCATTCTGACAGCAATCACTAAATGTATAATAATAATTTTAAAGAATCCCAAGTAAACAAAAAAAAATTCAAAAAAATTGAGAAGGATCTCCTCCTTTATTTTCATCACAGATCAGGTGCCTTCACTCTTTTTTGCCTTGCACTGAAAAAGAAATCCAGACAAATAAAAATCAAAGAGCAAAAACCCCAGCTGGATGGATCTACATCCTTAGAGTGGTGTGAATGATCACTTGGAACTATGTCATACTGGGAGACATGATGGCTCATATGTGTCCCTTATATTATTGTGAAGGAGAGAGTCCTCCAGGATGTACAACCTCCATGCTCCATTTTGGAAAAAAAATTGCTTATTTGGAGTATGAAAAACTACCTATGGTAATTCACCTTTTTGAGATTTCTATCCTCTCTTACAGGTTTCTTTGCTTGCACATTGTGGGGTTGGGTATGCTAATGGAATATGTTATGTTTGAGAAGATAAGCATGTCCTGTGGTATCACATAAACTTTTCCAGAAGCTAATTGGCGGGAATTTTCAAAAACACCTTTCACAGGCAATCTTCCGCTCCCCCTCAAGGTGGATACTGGTAGAAAAAATAAAGCAATTTTACTGTATTTTCCTAAGAGCCCAAAGACTGGAATCACTTCAGCCTAGATACATGTATCATGCCCAGCTTAAATTCTGATTCAGTTTCTCTAATATATGGTATCCTTTTTTACAGTGGCAAGGTTGACAGATATGTTGTTACAATTTGCAGATTGTTTTCTCTATGAAAGTTAATTTTTTGGAAGGCTCGGGTGTAATATCTTATTTCCTGCTTAAATTATTCCATTGGGCTCCAATATAACTACTCATAAGTTAGATGTGTATTCAACAATACAGATTTATTATTAGGCTTATAAACTGTGGCGTCTGTGGGTCGTGTGCGGCTTAAAAAGCATGTCTCAGAGATGGCTGACATTCAGTTGTGTGTGAAATGCAATTTGTGGGCCAAACTTTGCATTTGTCTACATAAATCTGCTTTAGTTCAAACAAAGTCTGTAGAACTATTCCTGGTTTACCCTGGAGTCACTGAGAGATGCCATTCACTTCATAGACAAAGTACATTAACAAACGTTACGTTCTAAAAATCTTTGCAGCCACAGAATTTATTAGCCATTTTAACATCACTGTGTCTTCTCTTATTTTTCATCCCCAGCCAGTGGAAAATCTTTAGATAACCAGGTTGCTGAATGTACTTTGAGTCTAAAAGGTGTGATTCTGAGTGAATATATTTCATACTGTTAAAACGGATTAAGTATATTTCCAGGTGACCAAATGGGCTTTTGAAAACTATCTTGTATATTGAAATTGAAGTGTTAGGTTGTCTTTGATGCAGAAATATGTCATTGCTGTTTATGGATGAAATGGTTTCTGCCCAGTGGCAGCTAAATCAAAAAGAATTTCACATAGTTGTGTCACAGTTATTTTGTAAGCTTTTGTAACCTTTTGTAGTGAGGTCTGTTGGGTTTCCCCCTTGGCCTCAAGAACCCATCTATTTCACTACTTGGCATCCTCTGAAGATACTGCTAATTTTCACATATTTTGTGGTTTTGTAGTGTGGCAAAGTCCCACTAGGTGCTAGACAAACAACTTCTGTATTTGTGATTTAAGCCACATTTGCGCTGGGCTGTCAGAGGTAAAGGATTAATATATAATTCCAGCTGATTAGTTGGTTGTCCCTCCCAAATTCTTCAGGGAGGTTTCTACACTGGAAATTTCATGTAACTTTCAAGTTTTTAATTTGAAATAATCATCAAAATACCCCAAACTATTATTACAGCATCAGTGAACAGTCTGTGGCATTTTAGTTGTTTTTCTAAGGAGTGCACAGTCTTTTGTTCCACAAGTTGTTTTCCCTTTACTGTTCCTTACAAAAACCTCTTCAACATGCTGTTTTTTCAGAATATGTTTTTAATCAAAAAGTACATGTTGATGTTTTACGATAAGGCAAGAGGAAAGACTGGCCACACCTTAAGGAAAATGCTCTAATCCTACAGCCTACTTGTTCCCTTGCTCGGAAAATCTTGTTGGCTCTCCAAATATTCAACACCATTCAAATTTGCCTTTTGCTCTAAAAAGGATGCAAAACACTAAATCTCTTCTCCAAAACCGAGTGCTTGTAATGCTATGAAAAGAGGGAACAGATGGTAGCATAAAGCTTAAGGGGAAAGTATAGCACTTTAATTCAAATTGTTTGACAGAGCTAAAGACAGCCACTTAGTTACCAATTGCTTAAGTTATTTATGCCCCTTTGTGTAAAAGAAGAAAACAAGGAAATTAAAATGTTTTGTACATTCAGAGAGAAAAGGGTAAGATAAGGCAAAATGGTAGTTTATTTGATTATGCTGTTTGCTAATAGTAATGACCAAAATGTGATTGATCTTACTAAGCAGCCTTACAGAATCATTAGAATAATTGAAAACTAATTGTATAATAAGTTATCGCATAATTTTGGTTTCACAGTGGACAAGTTTACCCTGTTACAATGTGATAGCCTACTAGGAAAATAGTCAGAGCTTCATAACTTGGAACCTTTTGGAATTTTCCTTCCACTTTTAACTAAATTAGTTTTGCAGTTCCTCAGGATTTAGATTGTGATTCAGTGCATTAACTTATCCCCATGCTGCTTTGATTGAACAGCAAAGCATCCATTACCAATGCCATATCCAAAGTGACGTTTCCATACAGACTGCCTGCTGTTTCATTCATAACCACAAGGCAGCCCAAAATGACTTTACTTCTTTTTACAACTTGCAAGGAGTTAATGGACTGTGCTGGCCCCCTGCCAAAACCTTTAAGAAACTTTATTAATGTGTTATGAGGCTGGGACACCATAGTGTGGGATTTTATTGGTTGCTCATTTTAATGAATAAAAATATGTATGCACAATTAAAACCAGGTTTTCAAGCAATTGCCTTCTAGTAAATGTTAAGTCTTTGACAATGATATTCCTAATGTTTGCTAATGACAGTTTTATATATTTCTTTTCATACTGCAAAACTTTGTGCTGCAAGGATAAATTTGTGTTGTGAATGTTCCTTTCCATGCTAGCACCACCTTTGGCCCTGAGAGTCCTCCTTTCTGATGCAGAAAAAGAAGTATTGAAATCTTCTGGTTGGACTTTACCATAAAAGACTGTGAAGACTACATGACCGTGGAGATGTAGTCAGAGCTATATATTAAGAGCTAACATAATGTAAATAGCTTCAAAATTAATGCCAGAAGTCAGTTACTGGTAGGCTGGTTGGCTGGTGTGATTTAAGTGTTATTTTGCAAACATTTCTTGTCAACAGGTGATGATTCCTCTTACCCATCTTTAAAATTTAGAATTCACTCAAACTGTGAAGTAAGACTAGGTAATACTCTCAACAGGTTCTACTGCTTGGGAACAAGAACAGAGAAGGTTCATTGCATAAATATATGTGAACATTTTATTAAAAGCAGGCTGTTCCAATACTTTTCCTTCTATCATTAAAAAAATAAAAGTGATCATTTAGAGTCCTTGTTCACTAAAAAGCATCCCAATTTCCAGGCCCTGGATGCTTTTCTCTAAAACCTATGAATACTATCAGGGAAAAAATAATCATAGATTTAATGAAGATAATAATAGGAAGTACAGAAAGAAATATGGAAGTGAAATTCAGTAGGGGATGGAATGAAGAGTTAGTAGCAAAGCAGAAAGTTTAAATAAAAATGCCTCAGCCTGTTTAAATAGTTTATTATATTAGCACATGTTGACAACTGTTGAGTTCTCATAAAAGTTTCCATTCTGCTTTCAGGCCTCTCATTTGGACTTGAAAATTTCAAAGCTTGGTCCCTTAGAAAGCAGTCATGCTTTGCATGTAACTTGAGCAAAGAAGATGACAATGGTTTACTTATATAAGGAGACTCATAAAGGACAGTCCTTGGTATCAAAACAGAACAATCTTGTGACTTTTGTTTACACTATTTGCCCGTGAAAAATACCTTGAGATAGAAAAACTATATGCTGGGGGCCCTTACGGAAGAGTGCTGCAGTGATTATTTCATGTTTGCGGGTGATGTGCCCAGTATTTTCGTAAGAATAGTGCTTCATAATCCCAGGTGTAGTTCAGCCTAGGTTCCTCCTCCCTTTAACCTCTAACACAGTAGCTGTCTAGTGTGAACAGGCCTGACACAGCTGAAGTTGGCCATGAGCATATGTACTTAGTGAACAAAGCTCTCAAGGAGATGCTTCATTTGGTGGATCATCTCCAGTTGAAGATTTGGACTCAGGAATATATTTTCCATGTAAAATGGAGGCACCCTTATGTTAATGGAGATTCCGTTTGCAAAATAAAGGTTTTTGGTTTAATTTTACACATACATATGTGCACAGGTGCTGTATGAGTATCAGTACAGAATGAATTTGGTTTCTTTCTAAGTTTATATAAAGCCTTCAATGTATGAATATTTAAGACATTAGGTTCACTTGATGCAGAACTTTAAGAAAGGATTACAAAGACTACAATGCATTTGGCTCAGAGAGCTAAGGAATAAAAGGCATTGCCAACACTGATTGTGACACCTTTACTTTCAAGTATCTATCTATGCAACTTTGTTTTTTGCATACAGCTTTTGTGTACTTCAGGCAAGATAGACTAGAAATCTCTGGATGTGTAGAATAAACAAATAATAAGTTGATGCAAAACCCAGAATTATCTTGTGATAATTTTTGCCTCCTCATTTTTTAGAGTGAAGTACACAATTCAGTGTTCTCTGCCAACAGATTTTTATGGAATTTAGCCATAAATTCCGGCCATCAGCTAAGGAATTCAAAGAAAGTGGAGGTCTTATTCATAACACTTATGTAAAACTGAAACATCTTTAGTAATGCTCCTGATAGAAGAAATACTCTGAGTTTTCCTGTCTTGAAAATTTTCAACAAAAGGAAGACAAAGTAGTAGTAAGTGTAAATGAAAATAAAATATATCTTTATCCTTCTTTTCTTTGAATACTTCAGCAGCCCATGTACCAGTGAAAATGTGAACCAATTGGTAGAGCCTTTCTAAATACACAGGTGGAACTGCTAAAATACTGCTAAGATACAAGGATGTTTCCTACAGCATTAAAATTAGAACATGAGTATAATGGAATATTTTTTAATACTGTAAATGGAATTTCACAGTCATTTGACAGCTGGAATAGGTAAAATTTGTCCACTTGGGATTTAGTAAACGTGTTTGGGGTAGCATGCAGAACCCAGGGACTGGGGATGTGATCTCATTGTCTTACTGCTTATAGCATGAAAGTGCTGAGTTACATGCAAGTATATAGTCGTCTTTATCCTAAGTCACTGGCCTGGTATCAGGATGGTCAGATAAAGTGAGACCCTGGAATTTGAGCTGGACAAAGCTGTTCTTGTATATCTGGTTTTTATGTCTCATAAATGAACAGAAGTGTATTCCTGAGCACTTTCCATATTTCTTTCAGTCCAGGGGAAGTTTTGGGATTTCCAGTAAACTAAGTACTCGGTGCTTCCATAGAGGAAAATGGCCCGTGTTTGTTCAGTGTTTTAACTAAAAGTGCAATGTTAACTCAGTGAGGATGAGAAATGGGGAACAGGTAGATATTTATTTTTAAAATACGTATATGCATTCGAAAGGAAGAAGAGTGGCATGATAATTATAGAATGAAGTTTCATCTGTAGAGGCTGTAAGCAGCAGATAAGATAGAGAAAATGACATGATTTTTTGAAGATGTCCCTTTGTGTACTTGACTGGTAAACTTAGTCCCTTGCTAGTTTTGTCCCCCTTTTTTTTTTTTTTTGCTAGAGAGCAGTTTAGAGGTACACTTATTAAATATTAATAGAAGAGATGCTCTTTGGAACCTTAACCCCAGCTCACTGGAACCTTACAAGGACATCAGTATTACACAGCTGTGTGACTTTGACCCTGATTACTAATTAAACAGAGGTGAAAGTCACTTAATGCAGAAGCACGTTGAGTGGACATGACTATGACAGTGCATGTCCTCTCTATTTAATGGGACAAAAATTTTCTCAATAGAGTCGAAAGGGTTAGAAATGAAATACAGTTATATAAATAATTGACTGGGGTTGATATGAAGTCTTCTGATGCAATGTGGCCATGGACAATAAGCAGTTCATGGATCAGTTGACTAGCATTTTCACAAAAAGCTCCTATTCAGATGTTAATATATAATGATAGTTGATAGGGAGGCTTAAGATCGTAAATAGATAGGGGCAGCACCCACAAGATAAGCTTTGTACTCACTTAATGTCTGTAAGGTTGTGATTCTTCTACTAATGGAATATTTTTTTTCTGGTGAGGACAATTTCTATTTTCTTTTTTAGTTCCAACTGATGCTAAAATGCCTGTGGAGTTTTATTTTATAAAGGAAATTCAGTGAAAATGTCATGATGCACTCGTCAGCTGTCATTACCCAAACCACCAGAATCTCGTGAAACTGCCCAGAAAGTGATAGGAAAGCGGTGAGATGCCTTTGCTTTGGTTGTGTACAGTTACAGTTAAAGCAGAGTACAAGGCCTAAGGAACCTCTCAATTTATGTTGGTTTTGACACTGGACACAATGAAAGAACACTCTTCTGTCTATTATACAGATCTAGGATGGAATAGGTAAGGTTTTCTAATTCTGGCCGAGGGTGGCATATCTTGGTGAGGAGGTTGAGGAGGTCCACCTCAAACAAAATAGAGACTGTCACAGCAAAGGCTTGAGATAATTGGAAGGGTTTTGTACATTTTGCTGGTTGCTTGGAAAAGAGAGGGATTTTCTTTAAAAGTCGTCAAATGCAATCAGTGGGAAGGAGGTATCAAGCGTCTGAGGCTTTGCTGGTGCCTTGTGCCTGAGCACAGAGTAGCTGTGCTTTGCAAAGGTCCCAACGTGTGTGCTCCTGGCACAGGGGAAGCATATGACGATTTCTGCATAATTTAAAACAATAAAGTAAGCTTCCCTTCAGGAAACCCCTCCTCCCCCCTTTTTTCCCCAGTGGTGGGTTATGTGGAGCAGTCAGCATGTCTTCTAACCCACCGCTGTGCATAGTGTACTGGTGAGCCTGCTGTGACCGACCTGCGGTGCCAGGTCCCACTCTTGTCTGGAAAACCAGCTCCTTGCCTCAGTTAAAACAATCTGATGGTTTTAGAACCAGTTTTGGCTTTTGCCCTTCACACAGGACGACACTAGATCGACGACATTTCGGGATAACTGTTTGGCAGCCATTTTAGATACTGCCTGTGCTGAGAGCTCTCTGGCTGCCAAAAATTGCAGACACTCTGTGCCAAAACACTCTTGGCAGTAGAGATAAACTTTGCAGAGATACACAGTCCAGAAATATCTTATAATTACAAAGCACAGGGGGCAGAATGTTTTTACAATACAGCTGTGCTAATGTAAACATTTAATTTGGCAGCCATCTCCACCCACTTTTCAATTAACCGGGTTTATGCAGATACTTTAGGTCTGCAATAAACTTTATTGCTGCTTCTCTTAGAGTACAGTTTATGAAACACAGATTTGAAGTATTTTGGGGGCTTTCTATCCATTTAGCAAGGCACATTGAAAATGTTAGGCTGTTGTAAAGGGAAGTGTCAATTCCTGTTTTAAAATGCCTTAGCTCTGGCTTCACTAAAAGTCTTTGCTTTAAAAGTATATATTAATTGGGGCCTGTCTCCTTTGCTTTTTCCCAAAGCAAGTAACAGGATATTAATAGAAAGAAATGAAATCACTTAAAGAGCTACAAAAGGACGTTTGTGCTGGTGGTGATCATTAGAAAAGACAAATGTTCCTAGTGTTACAAAATGGTGCTACAGAGAATAGCTCTGAACAGCAGTCCTTACAACTGTAATTGCAATAATTGTGTGATAGCTGCAGTAATTGTTCTTGTAGAGTAAAAGAAAAATAATTTCCAATCACAAGCATTATTCAGCCTTAGATGGCAAAAGCAGCCAAAGAGCCTTTCCTGAAAACTCCAGAATGCTGGAGGTTACAGTATTTTATAATGACATGAGTTAATTGTCTTTGTGAAACTGGTTAATGTTTTATAATATAAGAAGATGTATTAGATAAAATCTTTTCACTGACTATCAATAAATTAAAATAACTATCTCTAATAACTTCTGCATTTTGTGGGAATGAAAAGCTTCAGTGTGACTTTGAAAGGCCAAAAAGTGGAGTCCTTCCTCACAGTCCCTCCCCAGCTCTGTGAGGGATCAGACCATGTCAGAGGGGCTGTTCCTGCTCTGGAGGGCTCTGTATTCAGGATCTAGGCAACAGAGAATAAGCACAGTCATAGAATCAGATTAGCATGTCCTCTAGGCATGCCAGACTTCAGGATTCAAAGGATCACTTCAGTTCGGACAAGCTGAGGAGTAGGACAGTTTGTTTGTTTGTTTTTTTTTGAAAGTATGTTGAGACTTTAGTTATGGAACTTGGATGGGCAACCAAGAAGAAGCTATCTTGTCTACTTTAATTTTGACATTTGTATTTAGAGGCCAAGACACTCATTGTTGATAATTATGCAGTAGCAGCAGCAGAATGAAGGCTTTTGATTGTCCCACAGCAGTCTGGATGATGGTCTCTGCCCCACAGAGCATTCAGCTTTGGTTTGCATGTGTGTGGGGCCAGGATGTGGTGGTGTGAGGCAGGGGGATGACTGGTTAAGGACATCGAAGTGCCTTTATAGTTGATGTGCAGAAACTTGTTGGGGACTGGTTGAAGCATTTTTGCTTTAAACTTCAAAGGGGGAAGAAAAGGTATGGAAGTAGATACAAAAATGATAAGCCTGAGAGCATAGTTTAACAGAAAGTTTTTAAATGTGAGTGTTATGGCCCAAAAGCAACTCAGTGGAAGTAACTACATCATTTTTTAATGGATTCCAGAAAGTTTGATTGAAATTTTGAGTGAAAGGCCATCAGAAGAACAAGAGCTTCTTCCTATTGGTTTGCCCTTTCCCAGTTTTCATTGAAGTGAGTTAGTCTTAAATACATTTTTTTAAAAAGTGAATTTGCTTGTTTATAGTAGATATCATATAAATGCAATTAAATTAGTAAGCACTAAAGCATAACAACATAGATATATTAAAAAACTAATTGAAGAAGGTCAGCAAAAGCAGACGTTAAACACTAACGACATAATCATCCTGGATGTAAGGATAATTCTATCTCTGCAACCTGTTTAGCTATAAAGATTAGCTGTGAGGAAGGGAATATAGTTTATGTATGGGATCCCATACAATTTATTACTGCAGGAATCCAGAGTAACGTCTTTTCCTGCATGATCACAAGACATTTTCTTACACTCCTATTGTAGGAATTGATCATTGCTTTAAATTTATAGCCTTCTTACTTTTTATCAATCAATCAATCAATCAATCAATCTGTTTTGCTGATGAATAGGAATTATCTGTTTTTCTTAAGTGCTGTCTCCTTTATAAGGAATACAGCATTGTTGCTGTGATTAGAGTGTAAGTACAGTACAGAACACAGTGCTTTTGGGAGTAGTATGAAACTTTTTAATAGCCTTTTCATGAACTATAAAAATTCAGTTTGGTGGCAAAGGACCGTGATGAGTGGGATCCTTATTATCTCCTTTATTTGGCCACAGGAGTCTGTGAGAATACTGGTCATGGCCCAAAGGCAGAATCAGCATTTTAAAAAATTATGCTTTGTAATTCGTTGGTGTTAAAATAACGTGTTGCCAAGATAGTAAAAGCCTGGCCACAGGAATGAAAGATCTGAAAGGCAGTGAGAAATGCATTCCACACCTAAAAAGTGATTGTTTATCAGTCATCTTTGACAACAGCACTTTAATGGACTATTGGTAAATACAGATCTGTATAAAATACAACCCCCCTGTCACCTCCCTTCCCAAGGCTTTATTCAGCCATGGGTGATATTTGGGGACAAAATAGCCCTTGTATTTTTTCTCAATGAATAAGCCTCCTAAACAGCTGGGGTTGGCACAAGGTGATTTTGCACCACTCTGGGAGAGCAAAGTCCCTGTACAGCTGCTGAGAGCCTCCTATGTGGAAGACAATCTCCAGGTCTAGCAGGGAGCCAGACCTTCCTGGGTAGCGGAGCAATATGTGCCATGCTCTGCCATGTCGCCTTTGAAATTTGTGGTACACTCTAAGTGCAGGAGACCTTGACTAACTAATGGAGGACACATCTATAGTGTTCCTCCCTCTGCACATGTTGTTCCTTTGTGGCGATGAGCACCACTGCTGCACTGCCCCAGGTAGCAGTAGCCTGCAGCAATTTGCAGAGCACAGGGCTGGAAGTGACCTACCCAATTCTGCACCCAGGGTGGGAACTGTGGCCACAGAAAAGCCTAAAACAACCTCCATTTGTTCAGGTATTTGGGAGGATGCAAAACCAAAGCCATTTTCTCATCCTAGGTTTGAAGCTGAATGTTTGCATAATGTTTGGGCAAATGTTGGAAGTGAAGTAGTACTGCTCAGCCAATGTGGCAAGAATTAAAAATCTATTTCCAAAGTGGTAAATGCAGTTTTTCACAATTGGCAATCTGCTGCCAATGCATCCTGGGGGTGCTTGAAAGCTTGAATCCCCAGGAGTGGGGGTTGGGGGCAAAAAATGAATGTGTGTGGAGGGGATTCCATGCTCTAGCAGTGTCTTAGTGGATTCTTTAGAAAGATGCTGAAATCTCATGCTCATACAGTGGCAGAAAGATTTTAACCTGCCAGCCCATAGATGATAGTAACAATGCTGTGTCAGTTCCTTAGAAAACACATAAACAAGGGCAAATGAAGTATTCCTGTGTAAAGCAGAAGACAGTTTAAATAGATTAGGCTCCGGCATAGCACTTAAGTTTATCAAGCATTTAGTGTTTAGGATGTACAATACAGCTGTATGTGACTTGCCAACTATCTGGGCTTCCCCCACTGTTTCTGGTTTGGCAACAACATGGTTTTTCACCCTGTTGCAATGCTGACTGCCAAGGAGACATGGCCAGCTTTCTGCTTCCTGTCTTCCTCTTTGTTCTGGCTTGGCCTGCATTCTGCCTGCCAAGTCACAGATGCCAAAAGCTTATACAAAAAGGTCAAACAACTAAGGCTTGAAATCACCTATGCCAACATTTGTATTTCCCTTCTATTCTTCTGTATTCGGCTAACTGGAAAGTACACACCACATAGCTGGGACAGGCATACAGAGAAATTTTTGCAAAAGAGTGTATAGATTATAGGTCTACAAACTGCTCATGGAGGCAGGGAGCACTGAACATTCCTTAAAATTCCTCTTATGGAATTCCAAGTGCTAAAGATATATAATAACCTTTTGGTTTTGTGAACTTATTTCTCTCCCCTCCCTCAACTAACCTGGTTTTGCTTACTCTTGCTATTTTACTATATTTAGGAGTCAAGTTACTTTGGAGTTTAGTACTACAGATTTCTGCACTTGGATCTGCAGCTACATTAACATCTGTGACCCTATTGTAACCACTAAGAAAATTAAGCTTTCTTTAATATTTATAATTGGAAAATTCTAATAATAAGTATAGAGCTGTCCAGAATCTAAACTTCATCAACATAAATCTGAAAACTCCAGAACTATATGGTTGTATATATTGTCTCCAGAATAAAATTTATTTTCCTGATTGTGGTTCAACTTCTCCTCACCTTATGAAACTGAAGCAGAAAAACATATCTACCACTGCTATTTCTGTAATGTTTCTTATCATGATAATGATATTCATCTATTGCTTTAATCTCCAAGTCTTAAACTAAACACTAAGACTGATAATAGTAGCTGTAAATGCCAAATGACTGTTGACCATGAGTTTTAAAATTGCATCATTGTAAGGGTAAGCCTTCTGTTCAGATGATTCATCAAAGCCCAGGTTGCAAAGCACAGAGCACAGCTTACTATTTCAGTCAGTCTTCAAAAGAAACTGTTCACTTTACTCGTCATCCTCTCAGCCTCTCCCCTACTCTACACACCCTTAAAGAGAAGGTGTTTCTTTAAAGTAATAGCGAGAAGCAAAATAAAACACAAGGACGCCTTCAGCAGTAGGCCTTTCATAATAAGCAGCATTTGATCATCTCTTACTTAGATGAGCAAGAAAACTGTACAGGTCTTAGTGGTTTTACTTTGTTTAACTAAAAATGTTTTCCTGGACACTGCAAAAAATTGCAGGGTTGAAGAATATTCCTAGGCATATAGTGGTGGCAGAAGGAAGGTAGAGAGAGAATACAAAGAGAAGATAGGGAAAAGAATATGCTGTTGGTTGTTTTGTTCATTCATACAGGTGGTTGCAAGTTATTTTAGAGTAAATCGTTAACAATTTAACAACACAGTAAATCTTTAACAATACAGTACAATACAGTATGCCTAAAGTTGATTGTAGACCTAGATCTTGGGTAAAAAGGGCTGCCAACATCTTTAATGGGATAACTGTGCCCTTTCCAGAGTCAAATATTGCTTGTGGACAGCCACACATGTGCAAAGAGATGTCAGTTTTTTGTCACTCCCCTACAAAATGCATGGAAAGATACAGTCCAGAGAATTTACCTTGTTCTGCCCTATAATCAGTGCACTTCTTTTTCCGTGCCTTATAACTTAATAACTCTTATTTTTTGACATGTGAATTTTTTATGTGTGTTTAGTCTAGTCTTTTTTTTTAATGCTGCAACATACTGATTACATTTTTTTCCATCTGCTGCTTATTAAAATAGACTTATGCTAATACATTTGGGAAGGCAGCTATCATTTTGGTGTTGACATATGCCTTTGCTGAGAGATCCTCATGCGATTGCCTGTGTTCTACATGAACTTAATGTTAGGTTGTGGTGTGTTGTTTGAAATGGTATAGGTGAGAAGCATGCAAAGATACCCGCACTTGCTGTGACTGTGCCAAGTGGTATATGAAAAACACTGTAGGTTTGCAAGCTTAACAGTCTTCCTAGATTTATGTTTTCTGGGCTGTCTCCTATATACAGCCACATACTGTCTAACAAACTGTGGTAACCTCTAGACTAAACTTGGTATAAAACTTTAGTTTTATTCTTATTGTCATGGCAATCTGTCTTCATGTGCTGTTTCCATCTCCTGAACACTTACATCATGCTGTTATCCATAGCTATGCGTATGGAAGTGATTTCATTGTTCATTTGATTAAAATAGAAGAAAGGGTCCATACAATATTGCTAGTGTTTCCTGGGGGCACACAGGGCTTTAGACTTAGAGCAGACAAACTGACTTGATATGGAACGTGTTTTAATGTTGTTACACATATTTAATTTTAGCGACTGTGGATGTAGGAAGACTAATGCCAGAATCACTTTAGAAAAATTGCCCAAACAATGTGCTGGTCTATGCTTAGTTTCTGGAGGTTGCTTTGTTGCTGGTGGAGTGCTTCTCTTACCAACCCTGATGCTGCCTTGCTCTACTGCACCATTGTTCTCCTTCCACATGTGGAAGTGAATGTGGGCCATTGAACAGAAGAGCATCAAATGAAAAGTGTTTATTGCTATGGGGCAAGGTCAGACTTTTGAGAGGGGGGAACAGTTTGGGAGGACTGCTGACCAGCAGACTTAACTATGCTGTGTCCTGGGATCAGTGCCCTTTTTTTTTTTTGGTTTGGTTTGGTTTGTTTTTCTTGGTTTGTTTTTTACAAGGGTGATGTGTGACTTACTCGTGGGTCCTCTGCAATGCTTGCCTGTCAGTCACACCCACTGGGTGGAGAAACACAGCCCTAGGCCAAGGTGAATTTCATGAGAGAATTGTATTTTCTCATGTTCTTGCCGTTACTGATATCATACCGCTGTCCTGAAAAGGCTCCATTGTTGTTCGTGTTTCACTTTTAAGTTGGCATTAAAGGGATACAGTTGTTATTCAGGGGTACAACACCTCCTGGAAAACTGCTTGAAAGCATTTTGGGCTTTGGAGATTTGCTTGATACAACTGTTCATAAGTATAAAATTTAATGTCAAACTAGCCAATTGGTCTCATCTGCATATCAATGCAAATTCTAGCAACTACATGGAAACCTGAACTGCTCAAAATTAGGCTGATGTGAATGAAGTCTAGTCTTGGCATTGCACGCATTTCTGAATTCACTTTAAGTTGCTCAAGCAGCACAGACATTGACTTTACACTGCTCTGGAGTGCTTGCAACAACCACACCAAAAGAGGGCTGGGCTAAAAAGGGAGCTGTAATAAGGTTTTCATTTCAGAATCACACAAGATGTATTGTGTATTTGTGTAGAGCAGGGAGAGACAGGCAGAAGGGAGGAAGGTAAAGCAAAATCTGAGTCTGCAGGTTTGCATTAGAGTATTGTCACATGCTTGAAATCAGTCATAAAAAGGTCTGCCATAATTTCAGTGCATACAACTGAACTATTGTGCAGTGCATTGTGTCTCATCTAACTCCGTCAGGTCACGTGTTTTTTACCCATTTGTTCAGGAAAACAGGCCTGCCAAGGGGCTTGAACACACATAAGGTATTAAACTGAATCTTAAACCTGTTATGTGGGTGCACAATAGGGAAAATGATTAGTATTGTTCACAGAAGGGCAGTGCAAGTATGAAGTTGCTATTTTTTACTGTAAAATTTTTTGAAAAATCTGGAATATTTCTGTAATGAATACTATTGTGAAGGTGCCGTTGTTCACATTTATTCCTGCTCTTTCAATAATGCACAAGAGAGTTAACATGTTTAACCCGTTAGGCGTCCCCCTTCTCAAAGCCCAAAACATTGGCTATAAGTAAGATAACCCTGAAGCTATATGAATTTATAATTTCTGCACATACACACATATGCACAGGTACATGAATATAAAGGGTTATTAAAATGAAAAGAGCTGTTTGGATTGAGTTTTGTCCTATATATTTAGCTAGCAGAAAGTTATTTTTTAAGTATTAAGGGGCCTTTAATAAGAATCTAAATCTGCAGTTATAGTAGACATATTGAATATTTAAGGTTACTCACACTGGCTTCATGTCTTGGAGCTGTTGGGTGGTACAACTGTTTTTGCTTTATACACAGACTGAAACCTAAGTTTCTGATATATTTTTAGTGAACTTGTATAAGGTTTTTTAACTCCAAAGACTTTTTTTTTAATAGCTGCAGACCTAATCAGTCTTGATAGCTTTCTCAAGGTCCTGCTGTGATGGAGTAATGGTAAGAAAATAAGCCTTAGAAACAGTGGATGGTTAAATAGTATTCAAGGCACTAGCAAATTACCAGGTGCAGTAAGAATTTCGAGTCAGGGTTTTTGTTCTCCCTCACTCCCCCCCCCGGTCCCGTCCCCCCCCCCCCCCTTAATTAGCACTCAATTTTTACTCATGAAAAAAAAAAATGTAGTAAGCAATAAAAATGAAAGCCTTGGAATTTGAATCCATACATCTGTTTTTTTAGATAAAAAATAGTATCCTTTTTTCAAGTATACAATACCCTTAGGTACTGCAAGAACATGTGCCAACTTTTGTAAATAAAACAAAATTGAAAGAGCAAAAGCAGCCTTCGCTGTATACTGAATGTGCAAGCATATTTTAAAATCTTGCAAAACTGCAGCTGGTATTGTACCTATCAGGTACGATAATCCCTGTCAGGGAACTTCACCTACGTAGATGATTAGAAAGTTAGGGAAATTAGAAACTGGAAACTTAAAAGAAGTGAGGGATATGCTAATGTGTGAAAATCCAGTGAAAATTACAGAATTTCAAAACAGATGCTGCTGTGTGATATTAGCCACAAAATGACAGAGTTATGTTGGGAAGGCACAAATGAATAGGATCAAATAGGATATAATACTTTTTAAATATCTTTTGACCAATACAACTGCAACAGCAGTACTGTTGCCAGTAGGGAGATGAGGAGCCTGTGGGAAACGTGTTCTTTGAAATTGCTTTGTTTTAAACTTGAAAGTCACAGTTTAAACCAAGATAATTTTTTTTTTACTTTTTTAGTTACATGCTTTAAAAATAATTCCTTGCATTTATTTGCAGAACATCCCTGCCCAAACTCAAAACTGAGTTGGTCATACACTTGTATGCGTTAGTCAGTGCTACGTTTTAAATTCTCCTGGGGCACATCATATGACTAGGTACTTCTAATTTTTATCTACTGTAAAAGGTCAAAGTAGACAGAAGATTAATTCATAGATCATAATTGTTTTATAACTATTGCTTCAGTACTTTCTCATTATTTCTTACGAACTTGTGTGTAAACATGGTGCCTGTGAGCACACATGCAATTA
Source organism: Pseudorectes ferrugineus (assembly GCA_008033365.1). Taxonomy (NCBI): domain Eukaryota; kingdom Metazoa; phylum Chordata; class Aves; order Passeriformes; genus Pseudorectes; species Pseudorectes ferrugineus. The sequence goes on from QWTY01000740.1 coordinate 21,592, forward strand.
CAATCAAGTTATGAACCACTGGCACGAAAAGGTAGGGTGATTTTTCTCAGCCAGTTCTTGTATATTACCTACTTAGTGCCCATTGATAGATTTAATCTTTCTTTTGTCATGGCTAGTTTGCTTTAATTGTGTGTGTGTGTGTGTGTGAATATGGATCGGCAAAGTGGTGCATATTTTGTCTATGAACTTTTAGCTTACAGCAGATGAAATTAAATCCACTTTATAAAGAACACGTGTATATACTTCCATTTGAGACATTGTTTTCAAAAAGATCTCTGATAAAAAAATGTGTTACTTGAGGATCCACAGAACTATGGCATTCCTTATGCCCCATGTCTCAGAAGTAAGTTAAGTGGCATACGATTGTAAATTTCTGAACTGCTGAGGAATCTGTCTTTTATTACTGTATGATTTAGCGGAGAATGCAATGCACTTGGAACAAAAAATGCAGATCTGTCCTACAGTATTTGTTGAACTATGCTATTTTTTTGTACTTTTAAACTGTAATGTACCATAAAGTGCCTCATCCAAAACTCGCTGGAGCAACTTTCCATTGATTTTAACAACCTTTGTCATGTTAAAAAACCTGATTTTTTCTTAGTCCTGTCATCATTATCCCTGGCCTAAGAACGTTGTCTTATGTAGTGGAAATGTGAATTTTATCTCCCTGAACTCTTTTTGCTTCACTGCTCTACAGTTCAACAGAAAATGAAATCCTGATTGCATGGGACCCAGTGGTAAAATTTACATTGGCTTCCTTGAAACCACAATCCATGCAGCAAGTTTAGATTGGATGTTAGGAAGAATTTCTTCACAGAAAGGGTGATTAGAAATTGGAATGGGCTGCCCAGGGAGGTGGTGGAGTCACTGTCCCTGGAGGTGTTTAAGAAAAGACTGGATCTGTCTCTTAGTGCCATGGTCTGGTTGACAGGGTGCTGTTCGGTCACAGGCTGGACTCAATGATCTCAGAGGTCTTTTCCAACCTAATTAATTCTGTGATCCTGTGAAGATCTCAGCAATATACTTTCTATAAACATCAGGGTCAACTCTGTCTTACAGAACAGAATAAAGTGGACGGTTTATTATTTAGCTGAAGGTATATTCAAGGAAATTCCTATTATTTGCATGCAAATATGAACTTTTAAATTAATAAAGTCATCATATAATTTCTTCCTTCTCTAAATGTCACAATAAGTTTTCCACAGTGTTCTGCATTTTGCTTTTGATTTTGTGAAGAATTGGTAATAAAAACTTTATGAAAACTTTATGAAACTTACCTTAACATAAAAGGTCTTCTTGGTTTCCAAAAACGACTTCTGAATATTTCTGACTATAACTAGTATCCTCCAGATGGAGAAAATTAAGCATTCATATCTCATCTTTTCCTACTGAATGCAACAAGTTTTGGAAAGAAATGTCATTCTTTCACATTCATCCATATGTGGCTTGATACCTATGTAAATCTCTTCTTAATGTACATGTCAAAGAAGAGCTCAACTAATATTATGAGGTATGGGAAATATTTGTTTCAGGCCATGAAAAAATGTAACCCTTTTCTTAACTTAAAAATATGTGTGTGTGCGTGTGTGTGCATACATAGATATGTATATATTCCATGCACAACTTATAACACAGCTGGGGAAATTTGTTCAGTGTTCAATACGAGCAACATATGGTCTTTATAAATTGTATAAGAAATATTTTGAATAAATAAGTGTTGTGACTTATTTCACATAAACAAATAAAGGAATTTAAATTAAAAAGATGAATCTATGCATGGGATATAAAGCTGAAAATCTTACTATGCTTATTGCTATTTTTGTTCTGGTAAGTGCTCCTAGGTCCTTGAATTTCTTTCAACTATATAAAAACTGGATTTACTCCCAGAGCTCCACTTCTTAACTAGGGCAGTTTAAAAACTAAACAAGGACTGAGTCAGTTAATTAATTTAAATGAGATTACAAATCAGAAACACATTACGTAATGTTGATTTAATTACCATTTTTTATTTACCTAATTAAAATACTCTGAAGGAAAGTTAACAGTCTTGACAATGGCCGGTTGGGTGACTTGGCAGAGGCAGATCTGGTGATAAAAGGGGAGGTGAAGCAGGGAGCCTGCCATGACCCGTTGGGCTCCGACGCCCCAGCCCGTCACACGCCACCTTGCTGTTAGCGCACGTGGCACTGGCATTGCCCCGACAAGCCCAGGCATGGGGATGCTCCTCCAGTGGCAGAGACATGGGGTTTCAGCCAGCCATGCTGGCCAGAGGCGAGCTTGTCTGTGGTGGGAGGGCATGGAGGCATGTGGGGAAATGGGTCAGCTGATGATGGCTTAGTAGCTCTCGCTGTGTCCCCCGTCCAAAGCAAACAGCTTTAAACTGAAATGAAAACACAGCCCAGCTGCTGCTGACTGGCCTGACCAGCTCCCAGCGGAAGCACCTCCATGGTTTGAGCCGTGAAAGCTTTGTGAAGTGACATGCCTGCTTGGGCTAAAGCCTAGGTACCAACACTGACAGACACCTTAGCTTTCTGGGGCAAGCAGTCAGCTCTGTTCTTTGCTGCCTTTTTCAAGTAGGTGAAGGTTAGACAGCAGCACACTTTTGAGGTAATGATCCGAAGTCACTATTACAGCTCCTGGTGCAGCATATGGGTGCTGGTGAAGCCTGCCTGTGTAGGATCACCACATCCAGCCTTCAGGGTAGCTTCTGCTTTTGCACTGGTCTCCTGAGAGCTCCCTACCATGCCTCCTGGGTCACTTCTCTATGCTGCTCATTTACCACCAGTTGTATGATTATGAAGAACAATAAAAATGTATAGGACCAGCCCTTCATGTAGTTACCCAGTGCAATAGCAGACCTGTCTTGTGAACACAGAGGTTGTTCTTGCATAAAAAGGGTAGCAAAACAACGTTTTTAAAAGGAGTGACTGATTCAGTGTTGTGAATGTTTTCAGTCTGGGTGTCATGAACACGTATTGCTGACAAGTGTATACTGCTGGGAAAAGATGCAAGGGCAAACACGTCTTTCTCACAGTTAAGGCCTACTTGTTTTTTAAGGTGCTGCTTCCTCCTTGTGTGAACTGTGCTTCATATCATATCTCTTCAGGGATATATATACATGGAATCCTTTAGGTTGAAAAAGACCTTTAAAATCATGAAGTACAACTGTAAACATAACATTGCCAAGTCCACCACTAAACTATGTCCCTAACTGTCACATCTATAGGTCTGTGAAATACCTCCATGGAAGGTGGCTTCCTGACTTCCCTGGGCAGGCCATTCCAATGGCTGGCCACCCTTTTTGAGAAGAATTTTTTCCTAATGTCAAATCTAAACCTCCCTTGATGCTACTTGAGGCTGTTTCCTCTTGTTTTATCACTTGGTACTTGGGAGAAGAGACCGACCCCACCTGGCTGAAACCTTCTGTCAGGTAGTTGTAGAGGGCAATAATGTTCAGCCTCCTTTTCTCCAGGCTAAACAATGCCAGCTCCCTCAGAACTCCTCACAGGACTTGTTCTCTACCAAACAACTTGGTGGTGGTGAACATTTTATCAGAGGAAATCAGAGAGCCAAAATTTTCTGCAGAAGTATTTGAATTAAATGTAGTCATCTATAAAGATGTGAAAAATTATTCCCCCCTCAAGTTAACATACTTATGAAAACAAGGGTGACACTAGCATTTCTGTGTTTATAGCAGCCTTTCAGCAGATACTTAATGCAATAAACCACTTTTAGCTTGTTTATACCATAAATTAGCTGTCCTATCACAAGAGCTGGTGTGAATAATGCTCATAAAATTGTACAATAATTCTAGATTGTCAGAGAAATACTGCACAAAGAAAGACATTGTTTTTGCAAAATGAAATTGTTACAAGTGTTTGGGAAGTTTGTCAAACCAATAAGTTGCTTTGTCAAGGTAAAATAGTGTTGGCAGTAGAAGGTATTTATGTAGTAAAATTAGAGTAATAATAAGTAAGTGTAATGATTTAAAGTACAGGGATGAAATTATTTATTTATTTGTTTTATGGATTTTTGCTGCTCATGTTATTTTCTTTGGAGGAGAGGAAGATGTCTTACTTTTCTTTGCTATGGGTGTTCTGAGAGTCTTTGAGAGATTAAGAACTGATTAGGCAGGGGCTGAGATGGGAGACATCCCCAGGTCTCTACCACACTATGGTAACCTGTGATCCTGTGATTTTCAGGGGTACAACCATATGCCTCAAGTTTTTGATGTCAGATGGCAAAGTAATCCTGACAGTCTGAAAGGTAGTTGTGATTCTTGTTCATGATAGTGACTCTGTCAGCTGTCAAGTCAAGTGCTGTATATGAATGTGAAAGTTTGAACAACATCAGACTGATACATGGTTTGATGATGGCCACATCTCTATGGTCCCTTATCCCCCATACCAAAATCACAGACTATCAAAGAGCAAGGATGTATTTACCTGTTGGTGAATAATTAAATTAGTGTCTGTCAGCTGAGATCAACTGAGGCTGATCAAAGACTGTCTCCTAGACTGTGGCAAATAGAAATGTGTTCACTGAAAGCACTGAGAAAGTTTATTTCATTAGTGTGATGCCTGTGGACAATCTGCTTATTTCCCTAAGACATGGCTCTAGAAAGTATTTTTATATTTTAACAGCTTCTTCTGCTACTTGTTTTCAATGCCTTTGATATTATGCTCTTACAGAGAGCCTTAAAAACAAAATTTCTTGTACAGGATGGGGCAGAAGGAAGGTGTAGCATAGCTTACTTTTTAAAGAGAGTATCTTATCAGCTGAAAAGTGGAAGATTAGATTACTAAGGTTAGCAATACCAAAAATCCTTCAGGAAGCTGGTGAACAACAATGTGACTAGTTTGGCTTTGCTGGCATGGTCATCCTTCCTGCTTGTCAAAGACAAAGTGGTTCAAAGGGAGAGAGCATCTCAACCTTGGCTATGTGGAAAACCATCAGCTTTTTTTTTTTTTCCTCTGCCTTATGAAGCCAAGACTTTTCCTAGTGTACCACAGGGAAAATGGAAGCTTATTTTCTCACTTGAAGCAGGCTTCAGCACTCAGTTTGTCTTAACTGGCTGCACTGAGAGTTACCTGCACTCACAGATGCTCATGGTGATTGACCCCTAGAAATGAAAACATAGGAAAACAATTAAGTATAAAATATATCAACTTCTTGACTCATCCTTTCATATAATCTCCTGGAAGCAAGAGTAATTTGAGATACAGTTTGAATGTCTTGGTGATAGACATGCTAGATCATGATAAGTTATACATAAAGTGTATCAGGGTTCTATGACCTGTTAAAAGTAAAGGCTGGCTTGAACCTATTTCGTATAAACTGTTCATCCATGGGGCAATAACTTATCAAGGATAAGTTGGATAAGTCAGCACCAAGAAGAGCAGATCAGATTGTAGCTGTGAGCTGCAAATGAAAGCCATTTTGTGGAAATGGTATGTGTAGGTGACCTTTTGCTCCGTATCAACAACAACAACCACCACCAACCAAGTTCCTAAGGGAACTTACAGTTGGGAGCTACCTAAATGAAAATCAAGAAAATTTCAGTTTCATTGCATAAACATGATGGGATTTTATTTGCTTCTTGCTGTGTATCTTTTCATCCAGCTTCTAGCTTATGAAGTTGCTTGGCGTTTGGATTTTCTTTTAGTTTCTTTTTGGTTTCTTTTGCTTTTGGTTGTTGGATTTTTTTTTTTGTTTGTTTTTTAATGTGCAAGAGTTATTTGCTGGCACAATTGAATGCAAATCCAGCTAGACAGACAATGAGTTTGGTTTATGTCTTTCTCAATCACTCTGGTAGAAAGGGCTCATGTTGTTAATTAGTGATCTTGTACAGATGAGGACAAAGAAAGATTTAAACTGTCTTAACATGTCTTTTTCTTCCTTAGCTTCTGTGGCTTCCCAAAAATACCTCTTACTCTGTCTTTTAGAAGAGCATTGCTCCAATGTATCTGTTCATTCAGTGTTCTGCTTATATGAAGTTATTCATATAATTTAATCCTATAATGACCATGGTTCTTTTGTACTTTGCAAAGCTATTTGCATGCAATCGAAACAGAAGAGTGCTTTATAATTACTGACACTGGTAAGCAAATTGGCTCATCACAGGTCATCTCAAGTCTGTGTCTTTCATCTTGAGGATCAGACGCTTCTCTGTGTTTTAAGTGCAGAGTTCTATAGGTTGATGTTCTCATACAGAATAAAATTCTTTGCTTTTTCAACTGCATTTAGTGAAGGGCTAGATAAGTTGCTTCTCATATTCATCTTTGGTAATTCTTTGCTTTCTCAAAATCTCATTGAGATCTCTGAAATCACAGACTGAGAATCAGTATGTAAAAACCATGATTATTGAGTAGTTAACAAAACCCAAAGCTAAGTCTGACTGGAAAATTATAATAAATGGGCAACTGCTTATCCCTATAATTAGAAAATTCTTTGCTACGTTTCGTATTATAACAACAGTTGTTTAAACTGCCATTAATCTTTAAATCCTGAATCCAGAAACTAGGAGTAAAGGCAAATTGCTGTGCAAGATCGAAAAAATTGCTTCACTTTGTGCTTCTTTTTCGTGAATTTTAACAGGAGAAAACTTCAAAGGTTATTTTCTGGTAGGCCTCATTAATTCAGTTTCAAACCTCTGTGATCCTGAAGCTATGTTGTTCAAGCTTTATTGGGTTTATCTACTACCAAATTGACACTTCATTTAGCCACACATCTGCAGTAGTTTTACACTCGGACCATTGCTGTGTAAAATTAATCCTCTCTGATAATCTGAATTTAAATAGTAGTATGTATGGTTTGCAGAATCAAAAATGTCTGTTAGAAGAACATCAAATTCACCCCCTGGGGGGGGTTGAATTTCAACACAGGAAAAAGGACCACAGATTGGTCCATATGTGGAGAAACATAATATTTCTAGCATTTCTTGTAGCTGATTAAGTTTTCAATTTACCTTGATTTAATTCTTTTAAGGGAAGTGCTGTATCATATCATGCGAAGAACCAGACATACTGAATGTCTACACACTGTGCTGCACAATGGGACTCCTAAGAGTACCCAAGTGCCAAAACCATGGTAAGGGCAGAATCCATCCCTTATGCTTGCTCTTCATGTTTCCTGCCCAAGGCTGAAGAAGATAGAAGAAATTTAATGGGAAATTCCTTATTCAATGTGTATTTTATTGTGTACAAGAGTGATTTAATTCAGTACTGGAAAATTTAGTTGTGTTTCTTAACACCATTGGAACTGGGTTTCACACGTGCCTTGGAATTCCAGTACTCAGGTAGCTACCCAGATATGTATGTTTTGTGACAACTGCCATTCAGATCAACTTAGTAAAACTTGAGGTGTGAAAAGGATTTCCATCTCAGTTAATATCTTCTGTAGAATCAAGCTTGTATTAACTTAAAGTGCTTGAGAGACATGTGAGTCAAGCCATGTTTATGAAGCTGCATAACAGGTGGCAACAGATTGAACTTCTTGTGGCAGGTAGAGGGAATCTTTCATTCTAGGCTGAGAACTACATCAGCTATATGAAGAAGTAATGATAATTGAAGGACAAATATTTGTTGATATATACTTTTCTGTCTTTTTTTATTCTTTAATTTGGGCACGCTAAGCAGCAATGCATTCAGCAACTCTACATCCATCTGAAGTCCATTTGGTGGTAGCAGTTTCTGTGGTGCTATGATGCAATCTTTTGGTGGTCTTATGCTATTAATAGCGCCACTGCATTTAAGAAAATTGGTATTTTTTATTCAGACTCTAAAACAGCTCCATTTTATATGCCTGTATATGGGACAAATGGCAGTGCTTCATTTATTTTCTTCCTCTCTGCATTTTTTGTTTCTTATATCTTTGTTAATTTCTTTCAGTGGAGTAAGGTTTTGTTATACTATTGTTGTAGGAATACAGTGAAAAGTAGATGGTTTTAAAAGCAACTGTTTTTATGAATAAGGACATAATTTATTATTTAGTGTATTAACATGAAATTACATTCTCCTCTTGATTCATTAGGTGCACGTATCATGAAAAGAACACAATTTGAAGTCTACAGTGTTTGAGTTTTGTTAGTTTTTATGTTACATAATCTTAGTTTCACAACAGCAGTTCTCACAGGCTAGGAACACAAAGACCATATTGTATTTAAACAGACTGTCATGTCGTCGTTGCAGTCATGAGTCTGTGGAAGCAATGTAGGCCTTTGTGCTTTAAGGAAAGGCTAAAGCAACAGGACTCATCACTGCAAGCACCACTAGTTGCCTGATCCAGTGTGTCATTGCCTGAGAAGAAGTTACCTCTGCTTTTCTCATTATGCAATATTATATTTGGGGGATGGAGGGAAAGGGAATGAAAAAGCACTCTTGTAAATGTGTTTACAACTTGAGTATTTACCTGAATGACTCTCTTGTCCTTATTCAGTGATCTACAAGTTCCTCTTACTAGGATCATTGCATCTTTCACAATATTTCTACATCTGCATAAAATAGGTTACATATAGTGTGTTTGCTCAATAATGCTTCACATAGAAAGTCAGGGAAGTGACCTTTAAAGAATAAAGTAAAGTACTAGTTTAATAGTTAATAGAGGGTATTAAAAGGTTGTGAGATACTTGCAAAACAAATTATTAAAACATTTCTTTCATTTCTTTATAGATTCTGGACAACCAGGAAGTCCAAGCCACAATGATCCTGCCAAGAATCCACCAGGTAAATATAAGTTTCAGAACATGTGCATCTAACATTGTTTGAGAACAAAGATACTACTGTTAATAGCTAAAGAGAGTGTAATTGGTCAGCAACCTATCTTGCACTGGTAGGTGTATATAATCAGGACAAGTTGTGATACTTTAGTTCCCTTAAACTGGCAATGCCTCAATAGCAGTTTCATCAGCATTCATTCGACCTAAGGAGTTTTTCTTTTGTTTCATGGTTTTTAGAATTTTCTAAGTGGGGTTTGTTAGAGGAGTAAGGAAACAAGATCCCAAATTATTTTTACAAAAGTCTTCAAATGCTACCAGTTTTCTTTCATCTCAGACAAAAGACAATTGACCTACGTCTAAACTCTGTGACTGAGCTACCAGCTTTTTTTACTTTTCATATGTGCTTTATAAAATACAAATGTGTTAATTTAAAATTATTTTTTTTGGTATCAGCTCAGAGCAGTTTCCTAACATGTTAATGGGTCATGGCTAGTGACACTTGAAATTTCTTTGAGAGAGAGGGTAGCGTAAATGGTCCTTTCAAGGGTTCTTCTAAAATGAAAATACAAGAGAAAATCAAACTCAGACTTTGCCATTCCAGTCTGTTTAGACAAAAGGTTCCTTGCATTTTCATGAGGTTATCCTTCTGATCAATTGGGCTATGCTAGTAAATCTTGTAAACCTTCATCCATGTTATGAATTTTATCAGAGTAAGACAAACAATTGTGACAAACACACTATCACTTCTTAATGAGCAAGGAGTGACTCCAGCCACCACCATCATGTTGTATCTTCTCATTTTAGCTCTCGGAAGATGTTTGTATCTAAAATAAGCCGCAACTAACTCAGTTTCACCTTCTAAATCCAAAATGAATTATATTCTGACCAGGAAGTAATTTTATGTTGCTGAGCTCTTAACATATACATGGATATTTTCTGGATCTGTTGAAGCATTAGGAAAAACAACCTGCTTTGTGGTTGTACAGCTTTATATTATGCATATGATCAAAGTATTCTCTATTTGTGAAATATGTCACGTGTGTTGTGTGTGAATACCCAAAAGTGGGAGAACCATCAAAAATCATTATACAAAAAGCCATATTCCTGTAATATAAACCCCAGATACATATACTTGAAGATAGCAGATGTATTTTAAAGATAAGAGGGCAGAGCAAGTCAATAATATCATTCTAAGCTCTAATGCAAGTGATTTTTTTTTCTTCAAGGGATGATGCAGGCTTGTTATCAGTTTCAATTGGAGACTTTGATCCTGTTTCTTTCCAAACTGTGTGGGATGTTAAGAGTGAAATTTTGTTTTTCTATTGAATACATGCCATACATTATGTAGAATAGTGGTTTAAAAACCCAAAAGAGCGAATTTACAGATAAAATAAATAGGAAAAGTTTCCTTATGGATAATTACAGTTTTTGAAACTTGGAGCATTTAGCTGTAGAGCATTTTTTTTGGTTTTAGAATACATCTGTGAGTGCAAGAACAGACAAATGCATTATCCCACCCCTTGTCATTTTGAAGGATTCTTTGTAGCTGCTGGGTGTGGGAAGCTGAAGGCAGGGTCAACTCACCTTCAACAGGTTTTAAAATTCTAGTTTTGAAGTACCATTTAGCATTTGGAGTAGGAAGGTAGAAGTACATATTTTACTAGTGAGGATCACACCCTATAGTGAGTCCAGTCTCTCCAGCCCTCAGTCTTAACTCCAGTAAGGAGTACTCTTGCTGCCAGCAACAGAGCCTTGGGGAGGCAGCACACAAGCTGTATAGACTTTCTTGTGGCAGACTTGTGGGTCAGATGTAATGTTTGACAAACTCCACTGTCTCAGAAGGTAGAGGCACACAGAAAGCAGATAAATCTGTTGCTGATTTCATCATGAAACTTTCTGTTTAAAATATGAGCATAACACTTTCTCATTATTTGGAGTCACTGCAGCCAGTATTATTCCTTTGTCTGTTGCCAAGTGGGGACAGAAAATAGAAGCTGTGCCTTGCTTCCCTTGAAACCCTTCATTTAAGCAGAGACAGAAAGAAAATTGAATGTCATCTATTGGAAGATACAAAAACTTCTAGCTTTGTTCAGCTTCCCTGTGTAATACTGTTTTGGAGTTAAACTGGCAAGGTGAAAGTGCTGTGGTTTGTGGGACAGCAGAATACAAGATTTCTAGGGCTGTGCAGCAGAATGAGAGGGAATTGCATGCCATTCAGCTTGTCTGGGGAAAGGACTACTGTCCTATTCTTTCTTACTAAACTTCGCACCATTCTTATTATTAGAGCCAGACAGTAACTTCTGTCAGAACCCCAGAGGATATCCACTCTGAGGTTTATTTTGGGTCCCAGGCCAGGAGCATGTGGACTGGTAGTGCCAGGAGGGTTGTTCTTCTATCATGTTTTGTTCTAGTGCCTGTATGTCAAGAAGCCAGGATGCTGGCAAGGGATATGTGCTGTTAGCTTTTGGATGCCACCACCTTCACAAAGGTACTGCCAAGGAAGAGGATGCTGGAAACTGAGTGGTAGTTGGCAAAGCTATTGGTGTTAAGAGTGGGTTTTTTCTAGGTTTGGCAAGACTGTTGCATTCTTTAGGGTGTCTGGTAATTTTCTGTCCTCACAACAAATTGGAGAGAGGGTAGTGTCACTTGCCAAATAAAAGAACATTAAGAGCACTTGTTGGAATTCTTTACAATATGTTCCTAAAAATATACTGAATATTTTGATAGCCCAATGCAGTGTAGCTTGTGGTAAAAGTGGTATGTAGCTTTTGTAGCTAAATCCAAGGGTATCCTCCTCTAAGTTTATTTTTCAATTACTTTGAATTATATATTTTATAATACATATTTTAAAATATATATTTATATTAACATACATTTTTATATTTTTAAAGATTGAATCTTGCTTTTCAGAGAGCCGGGTTGTAAATGTTTCTTCTCTGTAGGGACTATTAAGTAAGTTCCAGACAGATAAATGAGCTGAATTGAACTGAGAAAGGAGATAAATCTGAACACTACTATTGTCTGCATCAGCCGCTAAGTTCCTGGTTATCTAAAAGTTTGTGCTGTGCTAGCACAGTCCTAACTATTAAAAATTTACATGATTTAAAAGAGACAATGGACATGATAATGGCTCCAGTGAGGGTGTCTGAACAGAGGCACACCTGATTAATAAGGTTGAAAATACTTGTATTTTAGCACACTAAAAACAAACACCAGCAAGCCACCAAAAACCAAACGCAGCCCAAGTACTTTAGGTCTGTCTTGTTTCTTACTTTGTGCTCAGAATGCTCTGAGCTACCGCTGAAGCCATCTGTGAAAGGTAACCTAGTGTGGCAGTTTCTGTGTAACACTGCATTATTATTTGCTCCCTGCAAGTCCCGTAGGTCTTTTATATAGCTTAAGAAAATCTGAAAAATGAGCCTTCACAAGTGTATCTTGAAATACACTTGCAGTCATGTGGCAGGGTAGGTACTGAAGACAGAAGATGTCATCTTTCAGTAAGTTCATCTATTAGGCATAAGAAAATTATGAGTAAAAAGAGAAAAATACCTAGAACTGTAAATAAGCTAATGATATTGACACCAACCATAACAATATGGTCTTCAGAGATACAGTTCTTACTAGCCAGTTCTTCTAGGTGAGGATTTTCTGGGTTTTGCTTTGCTTCGTTATTCTTTCCCTTTTTGCCTGCTGGCCACAACTGCTTGACATTAATAAGACTATTTGCTATTTACCATTGGTTTGAGGTTGCTGCTTGGCAGGTTTGATTTACTTATATGCCAGTGTTAACACATGTGTGTCCGGTTGTTGCTGTGTTGCTCAAATCTTTGAACACAGCCTTTTAAAGCTACTAAAATAGGGATAAGAAATAGCAATACTGACAGAATTAAACACTGTCTGGATAGGACAGTAAGGAGACTCAATTTGCTGTAAAGCTTGCAACCAGTCTCTTTTTGTATGGGTGCCTTCTAGATTTTGGAGCCATTTTTGTCCAGCATTGGGCAATACAAAAGATAGCTTTTCAGAAAATGCAAAGGAAACCTAGCTGTCCTGACACAGACAGGTATGAGCCTTTTTGGTGAGGGAAGATGATTTTTCCTTTTATCCAAGCAGCTGGGTTCAGAGGTTACTAGAGCTATGTTTCCTAGCAAACAGCAAATGATAGATTTTTTTGATCGTTTGTTTTTTTTTTCTTTGTGATAGAATTTATTCCATTTTAGCTGGTTTAAGAAATATTTTCATATAAATTTTTCTGACTCTATAAGATCAGTCAGGATGCAGAGAACTCAGGTTTGAGCCTGTGTGCCGATGAATATTAAGTTATTTATATGGGGTAACACTTTCAGATGAAGAGATGGACAATCTGTTTCTGCCTCTTTGCCTTTCATTACTCCCCATTGGTTCCCTTCTTTCCTGCACAATACGCCATTATATGTTTTCAGGGAATTTGCCTGGAGATAAAATCCTTAATCTGAATGAAGCATAGGTAGTTGAATCCCCAGCCCCAGCCTCACTGCTCTGGAATTGTTTTTCTTCTTCTGTGTTCCCCAGAAATTTTATCCTAGGAACCACTTCCAAAGAAGACCTGAGAGAAACCACCAACTCTGAAGTTTGTTTTGTTTTGTTTTGTTTTTTAATTAAAGAATGTGTTGCCAAAAAGCTTGCAATGAGCCTCACCTATCTCTCAATATGCAAATCTGTCTTGCAGCTGTAGAGCCCCAAAGGCTTTCCTTGCACTTTCATATGGGCTAGCAGCCATAGGGAGAACATTTTTTGGGATCAAGCCCTAAGAAATGTGTAATAAGTTTGCCTATATATATCTGTTTCAGATAGAAGTATTTCAGTTTTAAGTTTTAGTGTGTGTAGTTTCAGAAATAACCTCTGAAGAGGAACATGGTCTCAACCTTTGCACCCTTTTGAAAATGCAATAAACAAATGTCTTTGAGTTTTGAACGTCTCAGACTACAGAGGGTTTCATTATTTTACTCTATGGCAAGCTACCCTCTTGTGGATGGAGAATTAGCCCCATAATTAATAGGAATAGAAGAGATATTCCCAGGCCTCATCATTGTAAGCAGCTTTTCTTGTGGAAGCAAGGATGCCATGGTAGCAGTTTAGGGAATTCAAACAGAATTGTATTTAAATAAACACATATTCACCTCTTTTTCAGCATGGAAGTGGATATCCTGAAATGCTTGCCGTTTCTCATATACTTGCAGCCGTGCCATCTCAGATAGCGATCTTCAGATAAAACAGGGTTGGGTTTGGTCAGGGCTTGATTTTCTGTGAAGATCTCCCTTTCCCAAATGCTCTATGAATTAGTAATGTCAGTGATTGAGAGGTGATACTTCTCTTTATCAGCTTTCCAGCACTGAGGTGGAGGCGGGCTGAGGCATTCTGGGGTCAGTGCCCAGCTGTACTATCTCAGCAGTCACAGATCTGCACAGGTTGTACAGTCCCTTTTTGCAAAAGAAAGAGCTTTTGGCCTTTCAGGATAGTTTGGAATTTGGTGTGGGTAATTAATACTGTCTACTGGTTTAGGATTACTTTTACATTCTTGTTTGCATTGGCTGTCCTTCTTTATGAACCTGCTGTGCAGATAAAGGATGCTATGATCAATTCTCGTGCTGATTCAGATGCTGTTGTGTCCAATGGTGGATGTGACGGTTTTTACTTCAAAGCATGCACAGAGAAAGAATTTGCTAAAAACTCTTATGTTACCAGTTAGAATTCCAGAAACCTTCTTTGGCATCAGAAAATTCCCTTTTGGTACCTGCTAGTCCTATAGCTGCTAGAAAACAGTTCCCCCAACTTTTTCTTAATTCTCGGCTGTAGTTTCGGTATAACCTGAGACCCTCTGGAACAGAAAGCAACAGGCATTTGTGTTACTTACCCTTTCTGTTTCTTGCTAGGTTTCAGGGCAACTCACTTGAATTCTAGTCATGGATTTCAGAGTCCATTCAAGCTGCTGTTTACTTCAAACTACTGGAACACAGCAGACTATTGTGGTTCTGGCTATAATTTTGAGGGTGTCAAAAATCTCATTTGTTTCTGAAAATGGCACATTTGGCTTTTTAGTTCCTCATCATGCTAAAAGGTTTGATGAAGTGGAGGGATCTTTTTGCGAGTTTGTTTCCTGACCCAGTTATGACATTATTGCAACTTTCAGGATAAAAGAACCCCAAAAAAGCTGTGGGAATGCCACATGACTGGAGAATGTTCTGTGATAACCAAAAGAGCCTCATTCTCTGAACAGTCCTTAGTTCAACTGTTTTAAATGATATCATCACTGAAATTTTCTTTGTCACTCCTTGGAAAAATTATCCACCCATAACTGCCTTTAAGATATTCTATTTTGGTTGTAACCTGCTTCTGGTACTATTTTTCAGATATTGGTTTCAAAATGCATGCAGTAACAAAACAAACTGCATGTCTGCTGACTGTATTTTGACTTATGAACAGTGTGCAACTAATTTTTCACTACCACTTCTGCCTGTAAATAGTGGCTGTACAAAGCTGTAGCTAGCTGCATCCAGAACATTACCCTGCATAACTTAGTTTATGTACAGCTGTCTGCTATACACCAGGCTAGAGTTTTCAGCCTTTCTTCTCACAGTAGCTCCTGATGTTGTATGTATTTTTCTTACTGCTAGTAAGTCTACCTAATACTGTATAATTCCTCTTTTTAAAGATGCAGAAATAAAAGTATATTAGTACAAATTGTTTCCAGCACTGGTTGGATCCTTACCCTTCTTTCATAAGTTGCTCAAAACCAAGGCAGTATCAATGAGAAAACAATATTTATAATAGTACCAGGAAACAGTTTTACGGTTAGGCCCTAGCCAATATGCAGCAGAACATAAACAGGCATTCTATTCATAAAATTAAATCAGAAGACATAAAAAGACCGGTTAAAAATTTGCACAGCTAAACATCACCAGTAAGCTTTTAAGTAACGTGAGAACAAGCTTGTTAGAGTAATTGTTTGTGCAAACTGATATTATTTTTCAGTCCATTGAAATGACTTTATTTTCTCTCTCCTCCCCCCCTTTTAAGTTTTTGCATGGTTGGAACAGTTAAAAGCTACACTTGTAACTCATCTTTTCAAGGCATAATACAAGGCGTAGTGCAGAAAGAGAGTGGAAGACGTATAAGGACCAGTGACTTCTGTAGCAGTTGGATGCATTGCTTGAGGTTTCTCCCTTTACTGACTGTGTACAGGAGCTTGATCAGAACTGCTGCTTGGCTTAACCTGTTCATCTTTCATCCTTGATGCCACTGGCCTCGCCATTGTGGAATTATATGGAAACTGTATTTTTCATGACTGATTTTTCTTTAAAAAAGGCAAGAAGAGAAAGATTTTATACTCACCATGTACAAAAGCTAAAAGAAAATATAAAAAAAATCCACTTTTTATGTGGGTTTTGGAAGTTACTGGCTCTTTATACAATATTGCACTACAGCAGTTTTGTCAGAAGTGCTCCATTTGTAGAAATCAGATTTTTAAGAATAATTACAATTAGTAAAATGCATTGCAGAGAGTGCCATCTCTCAGGCAGGATGAGTTTTATGAGATAACAATACTCAATGCTTTTTTTAGGCTTGAATGATAAAGACAGCAAAGTGTTATCATGACCATCAAAAGATAAAGTAAATTGTCTGTGAGGAATACAATTGACTTATCAAGTGCATTAATATCTGTACTGAACAGATCAGAAACACACACCAAGAGTGCTAATTTAAGGCTCTTTAACATATTAATGTAAACAGTGCATTAGGGAATGGCAATCAAAAAAACCAGTAGGACCTATGCTGTATGAAGTATCACCGCATATTTTTGTCTTGCATGAAGTGTAATAAGGTGAATATGAATGTCAGCTCTAACTCAGTAGTGTGATCAGCTTCACCAGGTAAAAGGCAGTATCTCACACCATACACAGAAAATGTCCTATACTGCTTACCTTCTGCATACAGTCTTGCTGTTTAACCTTTATCTTACATAGAATGCATGTTTCCACAACAAATTACAGCAATTTAATGGCACAGAATATTTTCGTCTTGCACAGCTGGGAGGCAAGAACAGTTCTGTAACATAGCCACCATAGATTATCTTCATAACTAGGTGAAACTGTTGAAGTTCACTGGTGTTGGACCTTAACATGCACCCAGAGCCACCATTGGAGTCTACCTTCCCAGTTAGAACATAAAGCTCAGGATGAAGTTGCTCAGTGCTGTGACATAGATTGTTTGTTGTTGCATTGATTCTTTAAAGTTAATTTGTCACATTACATACAGAAAAAAGTCAAGTTGTTTTTCAGGTTGATTGAGATTGACGATAACTGCAGTTTCCCTTTCTTTCCTTATGCCAGCCAATGCATTTGCATATATCTCTGGGTGTCATTATTTTTGACCTGTTCCAAGGCAGGATGAAATGTGGGTGAAAGACATGACCCATCGGTCATCAATGCATCCTTTTGTGAGGGGGTGATAGATGGTGGTACCACTTGGTGGCAAAATACTTTCCCTGCTCCCATTTCATTATCACAAGGAGAGAAACACCGTATTGCTATTTATATTATGTAGGTATTCTCAATATTGCCAGTGAGAAAAACTAAGAATTCATGACAGAAGACTGAAGATTAAACGTATGTGTCCGAGTGTGCATGCATGCACACATGTACACATCTGTGTTCTTACGTGTAAAATCAAACATAGGCTTTTTCTTCTTTTAATATGAGCCTTGGGCCTTGTTCTCACTGTAACGATAGCTTGATTAATCTACACTTGGCTAAAGCTCCTCTCAGGTTAGTCTGGCTTGAATGAGAGATATTTTGCTTCAAAGTAGTCATGCCTGGATAAACAGCAGAGAAGTTCAGTCATGTCTCATTACCAGCTTCAGAGCTGGCTGCATGGTTGTACGTTGGCTTTAAGCCACACTTCGCTTATGAGCCAACTAAAATCAAGAAACCATTTTCTTTTTGGAAATCTCCCTTCCATGTAGTACTTTAGATTATTCCTGCTGGAGGAAATAAGTAGAGAAGGGAAAGATTGCCATTGCTTGATGAATTACTAGCATTCATCCAGCTTGCCTGTTCTTAGATTAAAAAACAATAACTGAGGAGGAAAGGAAAAGTAAAAATTTACTGTTTGCATTTTTTTATTATATGGGTACACCAAGTTCTGGCAAATAAAGAAGTAAGTATTTCAAAAGCCATGTCACGTTTTCATCCACACAAAAACCATGGAGAAACGGTGCAAGAGAATGCAGACAATGAAAGAGAAAGGCTCTTATTTCTTAGACACTGCAGAAGGGCTGGCAATATCCAGGTGAAGGATGGTAAGAGAGGAAAAAGTAATGGATATGGAGAAAATCTGTTGAAAATGAGAGAGGGAGAAATATGAAAGGAAGTGAATTAAAAAGGGAGGGAGACCTGAAGAGCTGTTGGTGGAAATAAAGATGTGCAGAAATAGTGTATGAAGTGACATTGACTGGAAGATTGGAAGATGACAGCATTGGCAGAACACTGTTCAGGATGATCCCACAGGCCTACAGTGCTCTGTATACCCATGGCATGTGGTCATGGGATGGTTTTCAGCTGGGAAAGGCTGCAACTCTCCTATAGGTCTGACAGAGTAACAGAGTCGTCGGGAAACATGCTTGGTCGGATGCGTTCCCATTCTTTCGGCTTATGCTCTCTGGCACACTGTTCATACCTGCACTGGTGAATAATACCAGAGGTGCTGGGTGAGGCAGCTCTGTGGGACTAGTGAGAAGGGGAAAACACTCTTTTTGCCTCTGCCCTCTGTTTGACCCTGGAAAGAAAGCAGAGGTTTCTCCAGATGTACCAAAGACAGACCTCTCAGGTGAAGTGTACTGCTTTTACAGTCACTTTTCTGATTATAGTGGCCATGTTTTTGCTAAATCACTTGAAGGTAAAAGCAGCAATTTCCAAAAGAAATCCAAAGAGAATAGTACCAAACCACTTTTTCGAAATCAGTAGATATTCCAGTAGGTGTACTTTTTATTTGTTTGTTTTGTTAGTTAAGACATCTAGAATACTTTTACTCCTTCAAACATTTGGAACAGAAAAGTGACAGTTTATTTTGGAAAGAAAAAAACCGTGTTAATTCAGAAAAGAGACTAGAAAAACCCCAGTAAGAAATTCTTAGTGCACTGTCTCACATGAAAACAAACAAAAAGGTAACACTGTTGGAGCAGCAATGTGTACCAGGTATAGATCTAAATACTTTCATTTGTAAATGGTTGTTATTACTACCTGTAAAATGCCGTGATGCCATGTAATCTCAAATTCAGTAATACAGCTTTTACAGTGATTATTGATGTGAGGCTTCCACAGAAACATGGGTTTCTTAGCTCTCTTTGCATAAGGTTACTAGTTACAGTACTGAGGTAAGTCTTGATTATCAGCTGCTGTTTCACAGCAGTACTCCAACTTATGCCTGAATATCACAGCAGGGAAAGTATATCATATAAATTTATCTTAAAATAAGTAAATATAAGCCAAACCAATAATATGTGTTTTTTTAAACATAGGTTTCTAGATGTAGAATTCAGCATGTATATAAAACACCCCACTGAATAGCTCAGCTGCTTTGTTCAGTTCCTGTTTTTCCTGGAAATAATAGCAAACCCCTCATCTGCATCAGAAATGATGACTTGATAATGGAGGTCATACTGTAAAGTGACAATCAGCAAGGTGAGAGTTAAGTAAAAATCTCTTTAGCAGAAACATATGCAAGGAGAGGACTGCTCTATGGTGAAATTGCTTATCTCACTGATACCGGTCATAGTTCAATACTGACTTAAAATTTGAAGATACTAATAAAAGAAACTAGTTTTCAGACATTTTTTTGATGGTTAGCTAGGGACTAAGTATATTGCTTGATAGTTTTCATACACTTTTAAAAAATTGCTTTATCACAGATCCTTAAGATTTTTTTGCACCTCTGCGTGAATTTCAGCTAGCATTAGATCCTGTGATCAGCTTTCAGGGTACTTGGATCTGTGTATTATCATTCTGGGACTCTGTTAATACCATTGTTAGCTCGTGTATAAACCTACTTATTAATTCTATTTATAAAAATCCCATTTATTTATCTTCTCACTATACTGACTATGGTTCTGTGGTCCTTTTCAGTGTACCTTGAGGACAGTTTTGTGAAATCCGGAGTATTCAACGTGTCAGAACTTGTGAGGGTGTCAAGAAGTAAGTTAACATTTGTGTTTAACCATTTCCAAAGCCTGCTATAACCAAGTGAAGGTTTTTTCCTTGAAGCTTTTTCTCCACAAGATGTAAGATGCATAGGAAATGCCTATAACCGTGCACAATTTTGATATATTTGACCACAGTATTACAGTCCATCTTGCACATGTTTGTAATAAAACAAATAAGTCTTCTTCTGTCTCTTTGATATTTAAAGATGGAATCAATTTGTTATACCTCCCTCTGCACACCTTAGTGGACTGACATATCAATAAAATTACCATATGGAGAAAACCTTCTATTGTTAGACTTACAGTTTTTTAAGGGTGCCCGACACATCCTTGGATATTGCTAAAAGGTCTGATTATTCTTTTAGTTTGTTTTTTAATTTGTAACTCTTAAAATAAAAATCACAGTATGGATATAAAGGATGATTAACAATTTATTAAATGTTTCTGTTTCTTTTAGTCATAGCACTGGCTGTAACTGAATTTCTAATTACATTGTCTTGGCATCAGAAATATTACACACAAGAATATGTAAAAACCCCCATAAAATATAAATATAAACGTACAGGTGAAGATTCAACTGCAGAAAGAAAAACGAAAAGGAATATAAGATCTCTTTTGTTGACATCTGACAACCTTTTATAATAGTACAACATTAAACCTGTCCACATTTTCATTTTGCACATCTTCCTGACCCTTTCTTTTCTCCCTTTACTATCAACACTATTAAAGTATTTTTCTTAAGACTTCTTTAGGAGAGGAAGAAGAATAGTTAAAAGTTATAGTTAGAAGTGTCCACAGTGATGATACCAGCATTTGTAAAAACTGAATTGTCCAGAAAAATCACATTTCTGGTGAGATGAGGACAGAGCCAAAGAGGTACAGGTTTCCAAAATGTCTGTCCATATTTTGCACAGGTGTTAATTCAAGCAGGGTCAGGGTGCTTGAGGAATTTAATTAAATTACTGAGGCTTCAGATGCATGGGTTATTTCATTTACTGTGGTCAGAAATTAATATTCAACAACTAAAATTATTTTAAATCCTTCAGCAAAACAGTGAGCATTGCCATCCTGCAGTGTTAAGGCATATCCTTTTTTGTGCTTGCTGAAGATATGGTTTTGCTGTTTTACGAGGCTGAGGATGTGTGAATTATAGCTTTCTTTTAGTTGTCAGGTGGTTAAGTACATTTTAAAGTATCAGGCCATTCAGGTTAAAAAAGAAACAATATTGTAATTATGCTATGAAACTCTGCATTATGCAGCTGTTATTCATGATATACCTCTAATAATAAGCATTAAAGCATGTGGTTTCTGTGGGATTTCTTACCATGCATTTGTTTAACCTCAAGCCGCAACAGAGTTGTACTTAAACTGTCAAGAAAAATACAAACCTTCAAATACATTACGCAACATGCAATTATTCTTTTAAATGCCAAAGGTAGTTAAAATGCACAATGCACAGACAATGAACAAAGGTAAATGCACCACAATATGTAATACATAATTTATTCTTGAATTGCCAGAGTTTGTATGGTACACAGACCCTGTAAGGAGGTGAAGGTAACACTGAGTGTATGTATTTGTGTGTAGGTGTACATATGCAAAGCAGAACCTGTGGCACTGGGCGAAAGAAAAAGAAGGCAGAAAACCAGGCTGTCAACAGAGAAGGCTATTATTAATACAAAAGAGTTAACATTTGGGGAAAAGGAATTTGTGTATCTCTGAGTTTCTTATTTCCTTTTTTTCAAGTTCTTTAATAAATAATACTAGCTGTCCTCATAAACCTAGCCTCATTCATTATAGTGCTTGAGGTTTGTATTATCTTTTTCATATTGATGATTCCATGTTATCTCTTATAAAACAAATGTATTATATCTGCATAACTGCTAAGGGTTTTGTAGGTACTAGGGAAGATAATTCACTTTTTAGATACATAACCATTGATACGACTTGTCTGTACTTGGTTTCCACAAGAGGCAGAAAATTAGATACATGTAGTAACATCTTGATATTTTTCCAAGTGTTAAAAATGAAAAGATGGCTAAAAAGATAGGAGATTATCTCTGGTTCTTATGATGATGTGTTTTTCAGCACCCATAACCCAGGGAACTGGAGTGAACTTCCCAATTGGAGAACTTCCGAGCCAGCCATATTACCATGACATGAATTCGGGTGTAAACCTACAGAGGTCTTTGTCGTCTCCACCAAGCAGGTAAAAACTTGAAATAAGTTCTAATGTGAACCATATTTAATAGTGTAGGACAAGCAATTCACAAATTCTGTCAACAACCAACTACTTTGTTAGTTTCCTCTGATTTTTTGAGGCTAGCTACTTATGTATGTTACCGGAATCTCTGTACAGGTTTGTGAGTTATAAGTCTTGTCATTTGAAATGGCATCATTATTGCCTGTCATCTTGCATGATATTGAAGATAGTGATAACTTTTTTCAGGGTTTGAGGTGCCCACTAAATCATCTCCCAAGAGACCGGCTACACATCCCAAAACTGTTGCTGAGCTGCAGGAAGGTCTTGCAGTTGGGAATATGCTGGCAGGGCTCAGAGTGGTTGCAGGCACAAAAGCTGTCTTTTCAGGGTTCCCTCTTGGACCTCTGTCTTGAAAGATATGTTTGGACAAATAGTGTTTCCTCTAGACAAGGTGTTAGGACAGGTATATAAAGACAAGCTATTCTCATCCATAACAGCTCATGAAAGTGTGTTTTCCGAGTCGCTCTTTCAGGGTCGTTTCCCAACAGAGTGGAAAGAAGGAGGAGCATTTGAGTTAGCTACAGGTTAATTTTTCTCAAGGGTCTCCCTTGGCCTGCTACAGGTGATTTAATCTGAGGGACCCACTTCCTCCTTATTCAATATGCTCCCTTCTCCCATCTCTGAGAAAGACTCCCATTTCCTCCCTCGGGAGCAGCTGGTGGGCCCATGTATGTAGAGAATTTGCTGTGCTCTCCTCCTGACTCCCAGATACTATACAGTCCGACCCCTGGGGCCATTGGTTTTCTGAAACTGTCTGATATACCATGAAATCACAAGCACCATAGGATCTGTCATTGTCCCACGTTTCTGCCCCCCAGTGAGTCAGGAAGTTGTCTGCACAGTGGGACAGGATTTAACAGGACTTTCAGGGGGCTGAGTTATTCTTCCACCAGCACCCCATGCTTCTCAGTTATTTTGCTCAGGTTCCCCTATTTCATTCCATTGTATTTTCAGTTTGGCAGTATACCAAATGCACTTTAGAAGTGGATGGATTAATTAGAATCGATGGATTAATTATCAGAGTGTAACAGTAGCAGTTATAGTAGCAGTAGTAGTAGTAGCAGTAGTAATAATAATAATAATAATAATAATAATAATAGTACCACACCATTAAAACCTTCACCCTGGTTTTCTTTGGCAGTCAATATAACAGCTTCAGTATATATTGCTATGAAGAAACTTGACTTTCCTCCACTGTATTGAAGTTCTGCCTCATTTTATATAGTGTGACTTGAAATATGGGCCTTTTGTTGTTTTTAATTAAACTAGTCAAAAATGAAAAGTGTTTGTTTCAGACTAGCCCTCTTTGAAAAGCTTAGGAGTTTGACCGATGAAATACAGTAAACTACATTTTTTCCTCATTAACACATTCACAAAAGTTCCTGTTCTACCTTGGCTTTATTAGTAACACTTTCCAGGGACTTGCTATGCTTCATGGTTTCTGCATAGTGTTTAGTACCTTCATGACCCAATCTTTCTTCCTGTAGGCTACAGGAACTGGTTTCTTGGTTGTTCAGTGAAACGCTGGTGGACTTTCATATTACCCATTCATGCCATCTTTGAAATATTAAGTCATGTGAAAAATGCAAATGTATACGCATTACATATTACTAACATCACCTGTGCAAGTTAATGTAGGCGGTAATATACCTTATTTTTTTTCTTTGTAAGCCTGAGTTACTCTCTATTAAAATATTTGTAGAGATCCAGAAAGTTTATATACCACTACTAGATGAATATTTTATTCACTGCCAAATCTCACAATTCTTCAACAGCAAAAGACCCAAAACTATCTCCATAGATGAAAATATGGAGCCAAGCCCAACAGGAGACTTCTATCCTTCTCCAAATTCACCAGCTGCAGGAAGTAGGACATGGCATGAAAGAGATCAAGGTGAGTAACATGGGGTTATTTTACCTTGAAGTATACTCAAATATACAATAGATCACTGCATCTGCTGTTCCATTGCTGCAATAAAATGATGGCTTTTTAGAAGAATATTTTTTTTTTTTTTCTGTGTGATGTATGTATTTGCTGGTTTTGTAAATGTAGTTAAAACCAACAGCCAACAGGACGTTGTATAAACAACTACAATAAATACTACTACTACTAATAATAATAGTAATAATCTCTTCTATCTGGTGACAGCCTTATTGTTTGAAAAGATGACAAATGAGGACTTGATATTGTGTACGCTGTGGTCATCCCAGCAGAATTTGGACTCCAGTGCTTTCAAATAAAAATCAAAACATCTCCTTACTCTGGTTTAGTCAACATAAGAATACTCTGTTTCTGTATTACCATGACATGGACACTTAGTCTGTACCATGTGACTTGGGATAGATCCAATAGGCTCTTTCTGAAGAGCCCACATGTAGCTCTGTGGACTCTATCTCAAGGCTGAAGGGTTTGGTAAGTGGTGGCATGTTCTGGGTTATCCAAAGCAATAAACATGCTTACGTGGAGAAGAAAATTGTGGCTGTCAAAACAGTGAGATTAATTGTCATAACTTTCCCTCATGTTGTCTTGATGCTTTATAAACCTAGGTGCCAGTGTAGTCTTTTCCCTCCCCTTTGTTATGTGAGAATGTGTTTAAACTCATATATTTGTACAGTGTTGGTTAATGGATCCTGTGGCTGAGGTGCTGCAGGTGTCTGGAGAGACTGGACTGTACAGCACAGAATGTAAAAGGGAAATAGAGAAAAAGACATGCAGTTGCTTACTTTGGGGATCTTTCAATGTTTGCCCTCAGTTTCCACATCCACTGCTGATCCTTGCTCTCAGTTCTTCAGTAACTGAGTGACCCTTTGGTCTTACCTCATTTTTATATTGTTTTAAAGCTTCTTAAAAAAAAAAAAATTATTTTTTTTTTCCTGCTAAGTTTTCTCTTTCATCTTCCATGTGCAAGGAAGCATGTGGCTGATATTTCTTTTAGCTGCCTTTTGCTTTCACATTTCTGTTATAGTCGGTCTCCTTTTAATCTGCTTTTGCCTACCCTCTTATCTGAGTTCTTAACCATTATGCTGTTCTT
>QWTY01000741.1:0-24328 GCA_008033365.1 Pseudorectes ferrugineus
GCGGCCCGGCGGCCGGCGGCGCGGCGCGGGGGCAGGCGGCGGCCGGGAGCCGGGGCACGGGCGGCGGGCTCGCCCCGCGCCGCGCAGCATGGTCCGGGAAACCAGGCACCTCTGGGTGGGCAACCTGCCGGAGAACGTTCGCGAGGAGAAGATCATCGAGCACTTCAAGCGGTGAGTGGGGAGCGGCGAGGGGGGCCCGTCCTGCCCGACCCGCCGTGTGGGGAAGAACGAGGGGAAAAACGTGGGAAAGGGGGGGAGGAGTGCGCGGGGACGGCGGTTCCCGTGGAGAGGAGGAGGAAAACAGCGCTGTAAATAACCCGCGCCATGGCGGGATCGGCGGCGCGGCCGGAGCGGGGAAATACAAAAATGGCTAAAAATGGACCCGAAACGACGGAGCAGCAGCGAGTGGGGCTCGGCGGTCGGCATGGAGCAGATCCCATGCCGAGGATATCGGGAAGCAGCGCTGAGCCTGGCCGACTTGTTTTCCATTTTTTTTTTTTTTTAAATTATTCAACGCTTGGACTTTTTTCTGTTTATTTTCGCCCATTTCACTGCGTTTCCCTCCCACCTGGAGCCGTGGAGGATGCTGCGTGTCCCCCGGAGGTGCAGCGAGCTGTGGGAACCGAAGCGCCTGCAGCTGCGAAAACGTGACTCTGGGGAAAAAAAAAAAAAAAAAAATCACACAAACCCACGGAGAAAACACGGGATCCTGCACGCGGGAAGCGCTCTGGACTCCTTATATCGTGCTGGGTTGTTTTTTCCTTTTTTTTTTTTTTTTTTGTTGCATAGGTTAATCCCGCTCATAAGGAAGTAGTAGCTGTTTGCATGGTTGTGTTTTTTTCCTCCTCCCTCCGTCTTTCCCTGCGAGGAGGAGGAGGAAGAGGCTTTTCCCCCGCCGCCTCAGCAACACCTTTTTCCTTTGGAAATGCTCTCAAGTTGATGCACCCCACGCTGGAAGCTGATTTTTAGGAAGAAAAAGAGAGTAACGAGCCCTGCTCAGCTCATGGCCCCTCCAGGCGCTTTGCTTTAATCCCACCACCAGCAGAAAAAAATTGATTTTGAAGCTTCCTTTAATCTTCCTGTGCTGGAAAAATGACGGAGCGTCCTTAATAATGAGTCACCATGGGAAAAATAGATGCGGTGACACCGAGGGGGAAAAAGGAAGGTCCCAGCGCCTCTTCCCTGGTTTCTGGTCGTCTGTTGTGGAAGGACTGGGGGTCTCGCATCTCCCTTCATCCTCCTGGCCTGAGCTGCTGCAGCAGCCAGATCCCATCTCCGCATCCTCATGGCTCTGAAATTGCCCTGTTTTAATCAAGCTGTTTCTTTTTTCACCTTTATTATCCCCCTGAGCCCGGAATTTGCCGCTTGGTCCGTGCCAACGCGCGGGATGGTGGATGTGTATCCAGGGTGGTTTGTCGTGTCCCTCAGTCCAGGTTACGTGACCCAGTGCTGTACAAAGCCAGGTTTGGGGGGGAAAAGCTCGCTCTAGGGTTATTTGGTTAATTCCAGCCATAACTAGCTGAGGGAGTAGGCGCTCCACAGTGGAAATCTGACATTCCTGGGTTTTATTTTGTCCAGTCCTCCTCCTTTTATAAGATGGATTAAAGCAGGGAAAAAGTTGCTATGGTACTGTTGCTTGGAGATGGATGGGAAAAATGGCAGGCGCTGAATTAATTACCTTTTTTTGGTTGTTTTTACCTCGGCAAGTAGCGATCGGAGGTTTGGGAAGGAGATTTGTAGCCAGGCATTTCTCCCTGTTTTTCCAGAGCGATTTTTGCCGGGGATTTGTGTGTTTGGGTGAGGCTGATCTCACGCCTGTAAACACAGTTAAAACACGCTTCAACCCTTCGGCTGCAGGTCCTAAAGCGGGGGGAGGGAGTGACACGCCGCCTCCGAATGCTGTTGGGGTGTAACCACTGGAATATTTGTGGCTGGAAAAGGGGTTGAGGGGGTGAGTGTGGAGCCGGGTCCGAGGCTCGGTGTGTAGGTGCTGTAGGTGGACAATGGAGCAAGGCTTCCTTTGTATGCCCGTGCTCGCCTGGGGGAAGGGACACGCGCTGCACAAGGATTGCACGGCGTGGTGGGTTTATCCAGAGGGAAGGAAAGCGGCTGCCCGGCCATGGAGGTGGGATGGGGAAGGCTCCCTCCTTGGAAAGGACGCTGTAGTTGGGAGAGAAAGTCTTTTCGGATGGAGCGGGGCTTGGCAGAGCCCAGTTCCCACCCATCCCCCAGCCTGGGAATAGGGCGAAGCGCGTGCGGGGAGGCTGAGCCATGGGAGCCATGGGAGCGGGGCAGGGTTTGGGGGAAATACCGCCTAAAACCTCAACTGGACGGCGACCGGGAATCGCCTTACCCCCGGGGTCTCTGTGCAACTCACCGGAGTGTTTGTTTTTCCACTGTGCTTGGGAAATACTGTCCTTCCCAGATGGAAGCCCGTTCGCAGGGCTGTTGCACAGTCCCTGCTGGGGGCGAGTTTGAGAAACAACCATCTTGTTTCCAAAGAAGCAAAAATTCAGGGAAAACTCCTAAAACTTACAAGCCGGCGGGAGTATGAAGGGTTTTCCTCCCCCTTCATTTAACCACCGACTGTGGGAACCTTGCTTGGCTTTGCAGCCTCACAAGGAATTCTTTTAAGGGATGAATTAAGAATTTTGAAGAAATACGTGTTTTTATTCTTTTTCCCCAAATGCTCCTGATTGGTTTGTTTAGTTTAGTTAGGTAAATGGAAATAACACTTCCTGCTACGAATTCTTCTCTCAAATTAGAGAATACTGAAGCTGGTCTCAAGAAGCACTCTCTTACATGAGGAGTGCTATTTTTTTCCTTAGAAGCTCTTTTTAAAATCTATTTTCTTGATATTAAAGGAGATTGCAAAGGAGAAATTTTCCATGCATTTAAATGCATTGAAATTGCCTTTCAGTTTCTTACCCAAATACTCCCTTTTTAAAAACTAATGCTCTATATTTCCTTTTAACTGAGCTATTAAGGCACCCTGAAATAGAAAACCAACCAGTGCCAGGACTGGAGATCCACTGTTGAGGTGGAATAAGTAGGATCCATCCGAGTCAGGATCTGGGAGATGTGAGCTCGGGGAAGTGGTGGGAGCAGTGGTTTGGGTTCACCTAATTAATGCTGGAAAAAAACCCGTCGTTCACCATCACTGAAACAGATGCTCGGCAGCTTGCAGAACAAGGCGACTAAATATAGTAACAGTTGTCCCCAACACAAGTGCTGCCCTTCCATATTTTTTTTCCTCCCTGTGTTTTCTTACAGTTATCTGAAAGAACATGGCTTTGTCCCTTTATTGGTGTTTTAAAGGGCAAAGAGGAGTAAAAGCCTCTTAATGATGGACCATGTGACTGTCGTGTGCAATCTCCTGTGCTGGGGGAGAATGGAGACATTCACAGTGGCAACCAAGTCCAGGAGAAACCCTGGATTTCAGGAAACAAATGTGCTCCTTGAAAATCAACAGAAACACATTGCAGATCAGGGCAATCTTGGAGGAGATAAATAACTTTTAAGGGGTTTTTTTGGGTGGGAAATGGACTTTGTGTGGCTTCGCCATGTTCCAGTGTCTGTCAGGAGATACTTTGGATACCTCCTGGAGAAGTGGTTGGCATTTTAAACACAAGTGCAAAAAACCTGCTATGACAGTGAGTGCCTGTTTGTTTTCAGTAATTCCTAGAGAATATTCGGTCAGTTTGTGAGGAAACATTTTGTCTTGACGGCTGGGAGTGTAAATTCAGCCTGGGAGGGTGGAATCTGTGCCTTCTGCTCCATGTCACTGCTGTGGACTGAGGTGGTGTAGGGGAATTTTGGTAGCTCTGGTGCAGGCTGTGACCTGGCAGGAGCGGTGACGGCCACTGCTGGTGTGGAGCACTTGGAGGAAAAACTTCCCACGTCAGACCCCGGCAGGTCTTGCAGTGCCTGTCCACGGGAACTGGCTTGAGTCAGAAGGAATGGTGCTCCTGGTTTTCTAGTAAAGCTCTTAAATGTGTTCCCTGGTTTTTTTTGGTGATCATTGATTAGTAAGTCCTTGGATATCACTTGGGATGCAAACACAGGGATGTTTATCCTAACTCAGCTCAGCCTATATAGATCCAGGTATATTTCTGTTGTAGGAAAATACAGAAGTAAGGCTATAGAAGGAACTATTCCTGTTTTGTCTCTCGATTTGTGTCACTTTAGGTGTTTCACAGATGAGGTACTGCCCTTTCCAGCTCAGAGCTGTGAAGGAGGGGGAGGGTACAGTTTACGCCTGTGCTTTACTGGAGTGATGTCTGGAATAATGGGCAGCATCAGAACTTGTTTGTGCTGGTTTTATAAACACTTCCAGTAATGTAATCCAGAGACCGTGGTAGGATGTTTGGTCGGGAGACTGGGCAGGGGGATTAAAATGATTGCCCAGAATCATAAGGGGAGTACATGAGGCGAGTTCTTTCGGTTGGTTCCAGTGAAAGTCAACCTCGCGCAGGGCGTAGTTGATCAGTCAGGCGGCTCATTTGGGTGATGGTGGTGCTGGTTCTAGTGGTGGTTTTCAATTAGATCTTTAATAATTCTGTTCCTAATACTGATCCACAAGAGCCCTAAAGCAGCGCAGGCACCACCTCGGTGGCATCCCAGCGTGTTACCCAGGGGTGTCTGTCTGCAGCTGCCTCCTGGTTCCCCCCGGCCGAGTCACGGAGGGTGGCTCCCGAGCAGGCTGAGATCCATGGCTGCTCAGGATTCTGCTCTTTGCCTGCACTTGAGGTGGCAGCTGGTTGACGCCACACTGGCCGAGGAAATAGCTGGGTAATTATTTCAAAGAAACTTAATGAAAAGCCACGAAGAGTGTAGATTTGGACTAAGCTTCTATTAAGTGGTTTTATACGCTGAGCTGTGGTAGAAAGATAAGTTGATGTCGCTTGGTCACAAAATTCTGTCATCTGCTGAGCCTGGCTGGCATTGTTTCTTCTCTGAAGTTTCTTCAAAGGTCCAGGCTGTGTTTAGTTGTGATTATTTGTGATTTGATGTGAGCAGCTTCTGTTGTTGCTGAGCCGCTCAAGAGTGATGTTGGCTTTTGGTATTTCTTGCCCTTACTGTAAATTCCTTTGGTACAACAATAAAATAATCCCTGCAGAGTACAAGAAAACGGATTCATATGTTGAGAACTTACCAGTGCAGCGTGGCAAACAAAGGTATTAAATCCATTCATCAGGTCAGAACAGGAGATGAATAAAGGCCTAAATTCACTTTGTGATAGCCTTGTTGACTGGTTTTTTATTCCTCCTTGCTTTTCATAGGCCAGAAAGTCATGCCAAGTTCCCTGGCAAATGACCTTGTTGACGTCTTAAGGTGCGTCCAAAATTAGGTCCTTGTCTTCGCTGAGGGCAAAGAGGTGCTCGCTGGCTTTCCATAAAAAAGGAAGTAAATATCCAAATGAGTAGAAGGCAGGTTGCAGATGTTGGATGAGGCAATGAGTCAGGGTGGACCTGGGGCTCCTTGGGAGCTTTGTTTTTGTGAGCTGATGTGTCACAACTGCAGCTTGTCTTGCTGTTGTGGTGGTTTCACGCTGCTGTTGGGTTGTGAGGAAGAGGAGGAGATGCCCTTTTGCATGTGAAGGGCACCTGAGAAACAACAAACACCAAAACAGTCTTCTGAGGATGTTTGCAAAGGGGTAGAACTGAGAGTCACCCCTCCTAGCTGCTTTTAGGCTGCTGAAGGTTTTGGGAGAGTTGCTGGGTGTGAGTTGTGGAGCTGCCAGTGGGTTGGATACGCTCCGGATTTGTAGCTACCAAAAATAAGAACCAGTGAGGTATTTCACTTGTGTTTTTTATTAAGTTCATTGAACTTGCTGAGGTCTGAGAACGCCCTGAAACCGAAGACTGCAAGGACAAACATTCCTAAACAATGAACTGAGGAATGAACTAGAAAAATGATTGCTCTCCATAATAAGATTCGGAGTTTAGCTGCATCTTCGGCATGCTGATTTAGGAATCTTGTGGGAGGAACAGGAGCCTGAGGATGGAAATTCACAGTGTACAACCAGCCTTGCTGCTTTCCTTTGCTCAAGTCTTTGACTCCTTGGACAGTTAATGAAAATCAGACAGAAGTTGCTTTCTTCATCACCCAGGCTACAAGTCAGCAGTGTTTCCCACACGGTGATTGTACACACACACTCATGGAGGTTTCACCTTTCTGCCTGGGGAGTAATGGCAGCTCAGATCTCCTGAAACCCATCTCCATCACTGTTCTGCAGCAACGCATTCAGAGGTGATGAAGGCTTCTGGACCATGAATAAAACACAGCAACTGCTTTGGTTTGTGCATTTCCATAGTTATTGTTTAACCTGCTGACGCTCTGTAATCGTCTCCTGCAATCTGTAAAATCCTGCAGTGTGGAGATAACATCCTTCAGTAAAAGAATAAACGTTGTTCCCAGGGCCTGCTGCAGTCTGATCTATCAGCAGGAAAGATTGAAGGCAGCACCTCTGAATTTGGTGGAAACAACATCCTTCTTGGGATGGATTTTTTGGACGTGTGTTCTGTAGCCGTTGCATGTGGCTGGCTCTGGACTCGTGTGTCTGTGCCTTGTGAGGTCCAGACATTTGTGGTGACTTGGGTGAGAAGGAGCAGAGTTCGGATGTGAAAGGAACATCAATTTTCCGCTCAGACAAACTGATTGTGGGAGGAGAGCAGCAGTCTGTCGCAACGACCGTGTTCTGGTTAAAGGCTCGGACATTTTTAAGAACAAAAAGGAGCTTTTTTTGCTTCCTTTCTCTTCCTCTTTTTAATGAGGTTCAGCAACTTAAAACCGAAAGCACTTTTTTTGTATAAGTACACTTAGATCTGGAGCGTGAGCTTCCGCATCTGATCAGAATGCCCTGAGCGTGCTCTCATCTCTCCACTGAAAAGCCAGAGAAGTCCAAATGTCTCCGGAAGGAGGCTGAATGGATGATCTGCAGGGCTGTCTGTTGGATACTGCTGGTGAGATAGTTCTGACCTGTGTGTGTTCCTCTTGGATGCCCCTCTGTCCAAATGGAAGAGCTTCCGTGTCTTTTATTTTTCCCAGTGTGGTAGGAAATGAGAGCTGTGTTCAGACCAAGTTCCTGTCACGAAGGTGGTCAGGTACCCAGTCAGAGCTGGATTTGAAACAATCTTTTAGCTCAACAAAAAGAACGGCCAGATTGTAAATGGTTTTATTTAAGCAAGTAGTGAATCTCCTACAGTTTTTCTCCAGGAACAAAACTGAGCTGGTTGTGTTTGCTATCCATGGGACTCATTGAGAGTAACTTGGTGTCCCTGTCACAGCTTTCCCTGACTGTGCCTTTGGTGAGGTGTTCGCCGCTTCCGCCCGGCACAAAGCTCCGCGCCGTGGTCCATCTGCTGCTGCCTCTGGGTGAATACCTCCCGTCCTCATTAACAGTGATGGCTGCCAAAGAGATCACAGAGGCTCGTTTAAATGTCCCTCTTTAAGCCCTCTGTGGCAGCTGCGGGTGACCTGTAATAGTTAATAGGGCCAAATAAGAAAAATAAATTGCCAAGTTGTATGTTTAAAGAAGTCCTCTTTGGAGGGAAAAGAAGTCTTCCGGCCTCATTAGCATCCTAACTGTGAGGGGAATAAAAACTCAGGGTGGATGAGTATCTCCCTTGTATACATAATCAACATCTGATTTAAGTTCACGGGATCTGTGAGATGCTGCTCTTAGGAAGGCAGCTGGATATGCATCCAGACAGCCGATGGCCAGCACGGTCACCGCCTTGTAATCGAAGTCTCAATAAACCTGTGGCCTTTCTCTTAACTCTGAACCAACTTCTTGGAAGAATTAGTACCAGAGAAGCTTTGCCACATTTAAAAAATAAAAGTGGCTTCACGATTGATGTTGTAGACGATAACGCTGGTTGTGGGTATGGTGAGATACACCATTTTTTGGCAGCAGTTGAGCTCAGGAAGCATCTCTTCCTCCACATCCTTTCAGAGTTTACAGCCCCTGGGTTGGCTGCAGTTCATGCTCTTGCCTAGCTAGTGTCAGTCTGATTTTTCAACTTAAAGGTGAAGCTGATCACTGAAACAGCATAAAATGAGGGAGCAGCTTTCCCAGCAGTTATGTTGGTGTATCTGGTTGTGTGGTGTATCCTTGAACCCCAGGAGGAGCCCTCTTGGTCTGGTAGTATGTGTTCATCTCCAGATACAGCTCTGCTCAAGTCTTTGGTGTGGTGAGGTCTCCTTTAAGTCAGCTCATAAAGCTGAGGTGTGAAACCTCGCCTGTTGTTGCGATGAAACTCAAGTTTCCAGCTCAGCTTTGCAAAACCTCGACTTTGAGTTGCACTAAGAGAAAAGCCATTAAAGTGTGGCTGGTTCAGGAGCTTGGCTCTGGAAAGTCCCAGGCTCTCGCCTATGAAGAAAGTGCCTGGAGCGCAGGTAGTCACTGCAGACAAAACACGCCCGAGTGTGTGCCAGGCTCTTGCCGGGCTCTTGTCAGTGGGGAATATTATTTTCCTTGGGCTGACACCTGGCTCACGCCAATGACTCTGCTGCCAGTTGGTTTAGTCACAGGGACAAGCACTTTCTCCAGGGCGGTGGAAGCGGTGAGTAACAAAGCAACGAAATAACATTTGCGCATCTGTGTTTGGTGACTGGCTGCTGTGGCAGAGCGGGAGTGGCTGGACTGGCTGGGAACTGGCTGGATTTCCTCCCTGGTGTCAAGATCGTAACCTCTTAGCATTGGTGAGCTTTTGTGGTTGGGGATTTGACTGAGAGTCCTTGGATCCGTGGCTGATTTCCATCAGAAATGAATTTCAAGTTGCTGAACCTATGGGCTGAACTGAAGCCGGTCACTTTTTCAAACCCAGTTGAAGTTTGAGGGGGAAGAGCAGTTCCATCACTTGAGGTGGTCTCAGAGACCACAGACAGATAAACTTTACTTTTCTTCTGAGGTACCATTTTCTGGAAAGCATACAAAACCTTGGAGAAGAGGTTGTAAATGTCTGTTACTGGAGAAGTCTGAACTAGTGAGGACCAAGACTTCCCAAGCTTTAAGATGATCCACATTTCAAGTGCTCTGCAGCATGGCAGGGAGACCATAATGTTGTGACTCTGCATTTTCCTCCATCTGCTGCTGAATACATGCAAAGCAGAGCTTGGAGAAGCAAAAGTGAGATGGGGAATTACCCTTTCATGTAAGAATGAAAAAAACTTGATTAATCAAGAGATTCCCCTACAGTTGCGATGCAGCGCATTCTTAACATCAAATCCAAACAAATCCTAAAATCAGTCACGCAAAAGAACAGGCTTGAGCAATTCCCCTGCAGAAAGTGTTGAACGTAGCCTATCACCGCTGGTGTTTTTGAAGCAAATCTGCAGATTATGCTTTAAGCTGGAAGAAAAAAAATGCCCTGGAGATGGAATTCGGCGGCTCTGTGTCTAGCGTGTAGGAACGTGACGGCGCGCATCTGTGTAGGTTGGGGATAAAGAATCACAGCTCGTCGTGCTTGAGACAACATAGCTGAACATGCGGAGTTCCTACATATTTCTGTAACCTTTCCATGCTTCTACAAATAGTGGTATTTATTCTGATCTGCTTGGAGAGTAAGATTGAGGTATTCCTGCCATGTGTATATATATCTTCCCTAATCAATTTTGAACCCGTTTGCCAGTTTCAGCTAAACCTGAGGGCGAAGGGGATATTCAGTCTCAGAGACATGACGTTCCTTTGAGTTTTGTGAAAACAAGCG
The DNA here is from genome assembly GCA_008033365.1 of Pseudorectes ferrugineus. Classification (NCBI taxonomy): domain Eukaryota; kingdom Metazoa; phylum Chordata; class Aves; order Passeriformes; genus Pseudorectes; species Pseudorectes ferrugineus. Next base: position 9,714 of record QWTY01000741.1, read on the forward strand.
GTTTTAATAGAGGAGAGAGACCTGATTAGCGGCCCCATGGAGAGAAAAGCTGCAGTGAGAGCACAGCCCTTATTAGACATTAAAGAATCCACATGGGAGAGAGGTGTTCCTGACCGTGGGAAAAGCTGCAGTGGGAACTGGCAGTTACTGGATGCCAGAGAATTCAACCTCAAGACATGTATCCGTAAGAAATGAGTCTTCATTAGTTCTGCTCACAAAGCCACTTTGATTTTTTTTTTTTTTTTTAATAATATATATACCAATAAGCTAGGGGTGCTTCCATGCTTTTCCTTAATTGTTCCAAAGAAACAACTGGGAAAAGTTGCTTAGGAAGAGACTTTCTCTGTTCTGGCTGGCTGAGGTGGCCGTGCCTCATCCGGTTACCGCTGGCAGCTGTAAGTGGCTGATGTTGTGTCGAGCCCTTCGCTCCGGCGCGGTCGAGCTCTGGCCAGGCTGATGCAATGCTGGGTTCTCCTGACGCTGCCGGCAGCGGAACTGCTGACGGGGGAGGAGGATATTAAATGTAGCCCAGTGAGATGTTGCATGGAGTGCCGAGAGGCGTTTTTATTCATCCAGCTTTGTGTAATCCCCATGTCCAAAGCATGGGTTCGGCTCCCCCGCCCTTGTCTTCGCCCTGGTTTGAAAGGTCGCTAGGACTCCTCCTGGGGGCTGTTCTATGTCCTGGGGCTCTCACAGTGGAACTGGTCAATATTTTAAGGAATGGATGTGCCTATATTCACGTGTGACCTGATGCGTGTTGGCTGCAACAGCTGATCTGTGGCAGAACTGGTTGTCATGGGGGTTGCAGAAAAATTTCCTGGTGCATTGACTGTTGGATGAAATTGTTGCTACCGACTGTGGCAACTATGAAAAACCAGTTTTAAATACTCTGTTTCTTCCCTTCATGGTACATAATAATTCCATTTGTATATTAATACTTCAGCAGCATCCAAAAGGTCACTTTGCAGTAAAGACATAAATAAAATGTCTTAATTAGGAATCACTCTTACTTGGGGTCTTAAAATGGAGCATTTGGCTGAGCTGTAAAGCAAGAGGCGGGCACTTGTTCCAGCATGGAGTTATCTCCGGACTATCTGATCTGTTGAGCGTGTTGCTCCTAAATACCAGAGGTATCAGGAGTATCGGTGAATGTGCCTATGCTAGCTTTTTAATTTCCTACTTTGTCATCTCTTAGGGAGGGATTACGAGTGCAGACAAAGCCCTGGCTGTTTTCTGTGCGTGGCAGGAACACGTGCTGTATCTCATTAACAAAACCCCCGTTTGTAGTCAGAGTTGGGAGATTTCCCGTTGAGTGCTGCTGGGGGCCAGAGGGAGCTGCAAAGTCCGGAGGGGTCTGGGTTCGAGTGGTTTGGGTGTTGGGGCAGGAAGGTAGAAGTATGAGCGTTGTGCTCAGGATTCACCCCAGCATTGTCTGGCTGAGCTCCGTAACCTGGTTGATTGTTTCTGCTCCTGGATTTTGACGTTTCCCTGAAGATCTTTATTACTAGAAGAAAAGCTGCAGAGAATGCCCTGAAGAACATTGTTTTTCTCCCCCCAAAGGTCGCAGAGCCAATAAAGATCACTCTAAACAGGTTTTAAAGCATCTCAGATTGTAATCTAGAAAATGATGGGAGCTTGGTAATTAGGGCATGTTTCTGAATCATTGTTGTCACAAGGGTTGTTCTCGGTGTGGCTTGAAAACCAGAGCTCCTTGTGATATGAGGAGCTTTTATTTTGCTTGGCTCTGGGAAGGTGAAGGATTTCAGAGCTGCACATCGTGTGGATTTATCACTCACAGATGAGCTTTCCTACTTGTGATCGTCCAGAGTGCTGTCCCAGCCACTCGCTGTGTCTTATCTTTATAGACACAGCAATTTATCTGCACCAGTGCCCCCAGCACGGGTGAGAAACAGGAGGAGTTGGAAACCATTGCACAGCAGGAGATGATGGTATGAGTTGCCATTATGGAATCATGGTGGGGATGACTGGCACAACTGGAGTTCTGCTGTGAATGGCTGTGACTTCTTCAGAAGGAATTTGCAAGGAAGAAGTGGTGGGGTAGCCCTGTGTGTTAGGAAGTGTTTGGATTGTCCAGAGCTTAAGGATGGTGGTGACAGGGTTCAGTGTTTATGGGAAAGAATGGTGGGAAGGCCAACAAAGCAGGTATTGTGATGGGAGTCTGTTCTAGACCACCCAACCAGGAGACCAATTTCATCCGAAGAGACAGATGAAATATTCTCTAAGCAGCTGGGAGAAATCTCATGATCACACTTGTTCTTGTGGGGGACTTAAACCTACCACATGTCTCCTGGAAATACAGCAGAGAGGAAGCAGTCTGGGAGGTTTATGGAGTGTGGGAAGGACACAGTTGGTGAGGGAGCCAACCAGGACTCAGTATCGAGTTGTCCATAGTAAATATTGCTCCTGGTCTGCCCTGCGTGCAGCTGCTGGCCCAGGCCGGCGGCCATGGGGACGTGGCCATATTTGTCTGGAAGCATTTGAGATATCGTTTGACAGATTCCCTGGGGCTGAGCGACAGTTCTACAAAGTGAAATGATTGTGGCTCAACAGCTGACAGTTCCGCACATTTGTTAGACTTCATTTTAAGTGTAGTTTTCCAGGATGGTGGAATTCTGCTCGTTTCTATCCAGATCCAGGTCAATGAATTGGAATGATTTTCAGACCAGCCATGTGCACACTCTTCTGAATGGTCTATCCCTGGTTTTGCTGTCTGCTACAGGTCAGTTACTGTATTTATGAAACAATCAGTGCAATTCTGAGTGGGTTTTTTTTGGATTCCTTGATTTTTATGTGTCTGTTAGTCCTCAAGTGTCCTTCCATGCCAGGCACGTGATGATACTGTCAAATTTTGAGTAATGCTCTGCATTACTTGAGGCAGAGTTTAATTCCAAAGACTTGTGCTGCTCAGGTCTGAAGGCGGTGAAATACCATCTTATATCGCTCTACATATGAAATTCCCTTTCTAAAAAAAAATTATAAGTGTATAAATATATTTCATGGCAGTAAAGCACATGGCTATAATGAATATGAAGCTTGGAACATGGTGGGATGTCATTTCCTTAGGATAAGCGTGTTTTAACTGCTGTGTATTTCATTTATTGTATCACTGCCCTCATTGTGATCGGTTGTAGTGCCGTAATCCTTGCAAACGCCCGTGTAGAGACACAAGTTCCCTTTGTGTTGCTGGCTCAGGAACTCTCACAGTGGTGAATATTAAACACCTTTTGTGAGCGGTGCAGGCAGGAGACGCTCACTGTGCGGTTCCTGCTGGGAGCTGGTGCTACTGGAGGCTGGTGCTTAACTCCAGACAGGATTTCTGCAGGATAGCTGTCCCTGTGGCTCGGTGTCCTGCTGCTGGTAAGATCCCAGCGTGGTCGGTGCTGCTCTTTGGTGTGTTACTTTGTGTATTCTATGGCTGGGAAGTGGCTGCACGTGCTGTTGTGGTGGGCCAAGTTTCTCAGGCTGTGAAATGAGCGTTCATGATAGCAGAAGACCCTAGAACTGATGTTCATGGACTCAACAGATATCCATTAGCCTGGCTAAAAATCCCCGTGGAGGGTGATGGCATCCTGCTTTATGGAGGTTTAGTATCTGCACATCCTGGATTTCCCTGTACCTAGAGCAGACCTGCTTTGTGCAGGGGGAGTGCAGGGCTGGAGTACCCGTAGTGTGGTGTATTTGGACTGATTTGGTGTCAGGAATAAGGAGAAGAGGCACAAACATCTGGTGAAGTATTATTTCAGGACACATTATTTTGTTATGAAATAACAACAAAGCCAGAGGAATGTGATTGGCCAAGGAAAGCTTCAAGCTGTGGGAGCGTTTTACTGAATAATGCAGGCTGGGGCTTGCTGGGGTTATATAATCACGGAGGAGGAAGGAGTTTGAGTGTGGCACGGTAAAATCAGCCGAGCTTTTCAGATGGCTAAAGATACCTGACTGCAGCCAAAGGGAACCCGAGTGAATACAGAATACTCGGATGTCCTGCTGTATTGGAGCATCTTGTCAAATCATGCTTTTAATGGGCAGTGCAGAAACACACACACAGAAAAAGCTCCTGCATTATTTTGGGTCCTGCAGTGTCTCTTACATTTAGTAGTATGTGGAATGTAGCACTGCGCCAGCTTCTAAATAAAAATGTGGTGAAGTTTCTTCAGCCAGGATGTAGCTGACCTGCGGAACTCTGCAGTGATGGAAATTGTTGGGTATGAAAGGTCTTCACAAGCTTGTGGGGAGCTCAGCAAGAGAAATAGGGAGGTACCGTGATTTAAAGTGGGATTTGGTTTATATTAAAAATTGAATCTCCCTCACTTCAACCCACCTTGTCTTATCGTGTACAGATCGTCCTATAAAGATCCTAATCAGTTTATAGACTATTGCAACTAAACAGTAAGGTTTGCTTACTACAAAATTACTGGCCGACGTTCTCGTAGCCTGTGCTTTGTTTAGAAAGCTTTGCTTGGAACAGCAGGGACCGTGCAGGAAGAGTGTTCGGAGTGAGCACCCGAGCTGGAATGGTTTATTAGAGCTGGGAAGCCGAGGGTGCCGATCCCCGGGGTAGGGAAGGCTGTAGGGTGCAGGATGACTTTGGCTGTGCCTGTGTGACACGTCGCCCCTGGGGAGGAGGAACCAGCCCGGCCCTGCATTGGCGGAGGCTGCGTTTCCCAACCCGGCTGTGCTGTCTCCCAGTCCGGGAGGAAGAACTGGGGAGGAGGAAGGGCTGGAGAGCGAGGGAAACATGCCGAGCAGCCGTGCCAAGAGCCCAGAGACATTTCAGCTGCTTGAATATAGAGGTGCTTTGATCTACAGTGAATAAACCGATAATGCTTAAATTATGAATTCCTTTTCTTTGTCTGAAAAGCTGGATTAGCGTGGCTTTGTTCGAGCAGTGATTATTGGGCAACTTTTTTCTGCAAGGGCTGCTCGATGTGTGTTTACAGCCGGGTGCTTCGGTCGTGCTGTGCTGGTGGAGCGGCTCGGTGACATAACAGCTCCTGCACGTCCTTGTCTCCTCTGCTTCAGGTTGAACTGTAAACCCCGCCGAAAACACGGCTTCGGCCGCCTTCGTTACGATGTGGAGCTAATGATTAATCAGCAGGAGTTGTGGACGGGAAGAGGCACTAAAAGGCCTTGTTTTCGTTCGAGTCGGCGGAGTGGGAGCCGAGCAAAGGCACCTCTTTGTTTCTGTTGGTCTGGCAGCGATTGCAAAACGCAGCCTTGGGAAGGGCTGACGCACAGGTGTAGCGATACGAGGCGAAGGTTGAGAGGAGCTGTTTTGCCAATGCTACCAAAGGTCATGGCCATGCCTCCCCTGGCCTTTTGTCCCCTCTTCCCAGCCCTCTGCCCGGACAAAGGTTGCTCCTCGGAGCATGTTCACCTCCATCTTGCCTTGCTTCGGCGTAGGGAAGCGCGGTGCTCTCGCCGCCTCTCCTCCCCCGGCCCTTCAGAAAGTGTCGTGGTTTTTTCCTTGTAACGTTACTGTGCTGCAGTGAAGCCGTGTGGTGATGCAGCACTGCAGATCTCCCTCCTCTCCCCCCGGTCTCCTCCCGGCAGCATCTGCCAAGACAGGAGCAGCTCGGAGAGACGCCAATGGGTGCGGCTGGGCTGGATCACTCGGCACATTGATTCTCGCGGTGGGGACCGAAGGATGTCTGCAATCGCAGGACTCTGGCAGAGCACAGAAAATGCAAACCTTCCTCTTCCAGCAGCTGCCCTGGAATACTCAGGGCTCTCTCCTCCTCGGTTTTCTTTCATCCCCTCCTTCTGCTCCCTTTCTCCTCCTCCTGCCTGCCTCCCTCGCTTTCAGCAAAGGCGATTGTCACAGATTATCCTCGGGGCCTGTCAAGGGTACGGGGCAGGACACCAAAGCACAGCGTATATTTATGTATCTGGGTAACGGGGGATTAAAAGGCGCCGTCTCGGAGTGGAGTGATTTAGCACCATGGCTGCAGTGCAATACAGTAGTAGCCTCCCCCATCCATTTCTTATATAGGAAAAAAAAAATCGATAATCAAAGTACACTTCTTCCAATATAAAAATTATTATTGCGAAGGGTTACACCTTTGCTAGGTGATTTTTTGTGGTAGATGGGGACCTTGTTACGTTGATGTTTTGTATCCTCTCTGCTTTCTGGGCAGCATGAGCTCAGGTATTTGAAAATTTTAACACATTCTGGATCTTCTGCAGCAAAAGAATGACTGAATTCTGACTGTGTATGTATAATAACATGTACGTGTTGGGATTTCAGAATTAGGCAGTAATTGTCAAGGTGGTGAGCAGGCAGTCGTTCAGAGCCCGGCTCTGATGTCACTGGCAGGCAGTGCTTCATGTGAGGTGGGCCATGGTGGCTGCAGTCAAAGGACAACTAGGATTTTAGGGATATTGATACCATTATCAATAGTATCTTAATCCTATTCCCCCCCTGAAGATTGAAGGCAAATATGGGCTCGTGTTGCCAGAAACGGAACATGTAAACAGTGAGCAAAAGGAAAGTGTGTGTTTTAACCAGTCAGTTTGGGAACTACATGGTTTAGATATGAGGGTTGGAGCCCATCTTTGTTTGCAGAGAACTGGCACTGAAACGTGTGTTAAAGGGTGATCCTAACTAGGATTCCTAATTACTTTCCATATTTTTTGTCACGTTCATTCATGGCATGAACATTTTCTCAAATAGGCTCTTTCCTGTTTTCCTCCCCTCTCCTTCCTTTCCTGTTCCCTCTCCTGCTCTCTCTACATCTGCCACATCCAATTAGGCCATTTTTTTTCCTCACACAGATTTTATTAACCATATCCTCTACTTTTCTGGGCTTTCTAAATCTTGCTTTCAAGGCAAGATAATCATATCCAGCTTCCAAAGAGAGTAAGCTTTGAGAAGCAGCTTTCCTGCAGTTCCATTTGCCATTATTTGAAGCTTGTTATTAAATAAAATACAAAGAATAAATAAAAAAATAACCAGAGCATTACAGATTAGGAAACTCCCAAGAATTAATGTCCCTGTGCTGTACCCAGGGGCACAAAGGTGACAAGCTCAGCCCTGGACAGCTGAGAGGCAGGAACGTGTCTTGTGTGTGACCGTGTCTTTTTATGCCCAACAAGGCATTTTTTTCTTGGAAGATGCTCTTGTTCATGCACACATTCGTGTTCAGTGGAGTATAAACCAGAGAGAAAAGGGCTCTAAATCCAAACCAGGTTATATGTAAGTGTAGTAGGTCAGGCTGGAATGAGAAGGCAGCAGTCAGCGAGGCAGGTTTTCAGATCGTATTTAAGGATTAGTCATCCAACAACAATGATGAAATTGTAAGGTGTAGGAAAAGCCAGGCATGAAACCGAGGCAGCTCCGGGATCTGACAGCGTGTGTGCCTCAGCCTGGCAGTTGTATTCCCTTTTCCCTGCGTGTGTGGCTGAGAACAGTTTTGCCTGTGTAAGGTCTGTTTACATCTGTCCGGCCTTGTGCTGCCTTTGTGCATAGAAATTTTTTTGCAATAATTCTTCATGGAGTTTACAAATACTTCCTGATGAGGTTTTTTATTTGTGCGTCCCTTTCCTCTATGTTGGAACATTCAAAAATACACTTTTTGCCTTTTCTTGTCCTGGATTACCAGCTGCAGTTCAGAGCTTTTCCCTGGTTTGCTCAGAATCTTTTGGCTGAGGGAACTGAGCACCCAAACCCTGCAGTTGTTGGCTGTTAAAACATCACTGTGCTCATCCCTCCCAGCTTGTCCTTTCTGCTGTGAGTGGATGCAAGTTATTTAAATATGTTTTTACATCTTGTTTCCTTGTGTACACAAACATGTTTGGGTTTATTTTTATTTTACATAGACATTTACTCATCCGTAAGTGCCAGTGTTGCAGTTACTTAACATACATTACGTAGGGTGGTGTCACATTCCCTCCGGCATTCCTCAGCGCTCCTCTTGGGTGGCTGGGTCCGGAGTGGGGCTGGGAGGCTGAACCCCAGCAGCCCCTGGGTCTGGGGGGGTCCGTGCCGACCGCGCGTCCTGCGAGGTGTTGGAAGTAAACGGGTTTGAGATCAGGAACGGGGATCACAGTGGAGACTCTGGGTTAAATACAGATCGGAGTGGTGGAATTGCTGTGTCAAGGTCATTTGTCTCCTAAGAAAATTGTTGGCTGTCTGTATTTTTCCTCGTGACACGGTTTTGTTTTAATTGTGCCTCTTTAATTGTGTCAGACTAACGATGTGCAGGGTGCTCTGGTTGTGAATACCTTTCTATTTCTTCTGCTGCTGCTCTGTTGCTATAAAAAGGGTGGTCCCATGGTAGGCTCCCCACACTGCGAGAGAGGAGTTTAAATGTAACCATTGAAAGTTTAAATGGCCTTTCCCCCCCTCCAAATGGCTTTTTCCCTCTTGGTGTCTCCCAGCCATTGATTTTCCTGGCACATGGGAAGGGTGAAGGGTTGGGTGTTGATTTTGCAGGATGCAATGTTACTAAAGGTAGTCTTTTCCCACCAGCACTAACCTGTGTGCTCTGCTTTGCTTCTCTTCCAGATATGGACGTGTCGAAAGTGTCAAAATCCTCCCTAAGAGGGGATCGGAAGGCGGAGTGGCAGCGTTTGTGGATTTTGTGGACATCAAAAGTGCGCAGAAGGCACACAACTCTGTCAACAAAATGGGAGATAGAGACCTACGGACGGATTATAATGAGCCAGGAACCATTCCCAGTGCTGCCCGGGGATTGGATGATACAGTTTCCATAGCATCTCGTAGTAGAGAGGTTTCTGGGTTCAGAGGAGGTGGTGGGGGGCCCACTTACGGCCCCCCACCATCACTTCATGCACGGGAAGGACGTTATGAGCGGAGACTTGATGGGTAAGTTCCAAGGTTTCTCTAGGCAGGTATTTTGTATTTGATATGGTGAGAAACACAAACTCGTATCTAGGGCCCCCAGATGGATTTAAAATTTTGGGAATTATCTATGTTTCCTATTTTGGGTTGGAAACAGAAGTGATTTCTATCCCAGTGGCTGGTACCTTGTGGATCCATAGAGGATGTGTCCTGCAGCTGGTTGGATATCTACCTACACTTGAAATAAGGTGGTTTTAAGATGGAAGATTTCCTTTGGGCAGCATCGATATTGGAGTTACTCTTTTCTAGAAGTAACGATCCCATTTCTTGGATAATATTAAGGCCTTGCTGGATGTATCCCTGCTGCCAGATGGAGCTATCTTACTCTACAACATGTGGTGAAGTTCTCTGTGGAGTATCTTCGGAATACTAGAACCTAGAATTCGGTGAAAGCTTGATGCCTAGCTCTCAGTTCTCACTATACGCAGCGGGTATGTTAATTGGATTGTCACCACAAAATTCATAGTAGACTTTAATGATGCGGCCCCTTGGATTCTACCGACAACACTTAGCCATGGAAATAACGCTTGGATGGAGAAGACCGAAGGCAGCTTGTGATGGTTCCATTTTGGATCTACATCATTTCCAAGTTATTGGGATTATTCTTTCTGATGGTATTGGCAAAAAGAGATGACGGACATTACTAAATTTTGGAAATTATAGTTTATTTTTTTTTAAAGCTGGGATAAGAACTACTGCCTTGAATTTATTGGATGGTATACAGTCAAGACGCCAGTAGCCATGGGGAGTGGATTACTATCTAGTCTCTTAAAAAGCTCTCTGCTGCTCCACATTAAACATACTTTAGCTTTAAGGACGTGGTGCTAATACCCGTTTGTGGATACACCAGTGAGAAGTGACTGGGCTGGATGGTTACCAAGGCGGCCAGAGGATGCCTGCTGGCAGCAGCGTGAGGGCCCTCGGGCCTCGGGGGATCTTCTACCAGCTGCTTGATTCAGACTTAGGGCTGGAAATTAAAATTATGGATCTATTTAAGTGCCTTCTGTCTCAAGAAAGAAGTCTGGGGGTTTCAGAGTTACGGTTTCAGTCTGGGACTACTTCCGTCCAGTGGAATTTTTTTTTTGTGTCTTGTCACTAAGATTTTTTTTTTTCTTGTTGGTTCATCTAAAATATCATTTGACACCCTTGCCCATTAAGAAGGTGGATTACCCCTGTAAGAGGGGCCAAAATTGGGGAAGTTATGTTCACAATTCTCTCCCTAGATTTAATTGGGAATATAGGTCGTGTTTCCACACTTGGAAAAGGTTGGTATGTCCTGCCCTGTGTATATTAGACCCTCTCCTAACCCAAGTCAAACCCTCTCTTTCCACTAACTCCAGTAGCACTTAGTACTAATAGATAAATGAAGAAAGCACTGTAGCCAGTAGCTGTTCAGCTCTGCTTCCTCTGTCTGTCTTCTGTGTCCTTCTCACGGATAAGGATTTGTTCTTTCTGTCAGCTCTGTAGCAGTAACCTGCTAAAAAATACTGCTTTTCTCTGACCTCATTAAATCAGCTCTCACTGATTAACACTTTGTAGGATGCTAAATGCAATCGTTTATAAAATTGTTGATCTTGGTCCTTCAAAAGGGGGAAAAAAGAACCAAAACAGAGACACATTTATGTGCCAGATCCAGAAATATCTTTCAAAATTCCATTGTTGCGAGCAAGAGGTAATGGAAATAGAAAGGCAACAATGAATTTCAAGCAGATGTAGAAGTTAATGACATTCTCTTGCAGTGGTTAAGTAGTTTCTTATATATAATTTGAGAGAAAAAATGCAGGCAAGATGTGAGGAAGCTCTATAGAAAGCTTGATATGAGTTACAGTTTAACAACAGAGAGTGAATATATTGAGAGGATTAAGGATCTAGTGATTCATTGGAGAAGGAATGGAAGGAACTTCCTGAGATGCTAATCGAAAAAAGAGTCAAATCCCATTTTCAGTTTATAAAAGATCCCTGAAATATTTCTGCCATTCGAACTAGAGCTGTGATGCAGGAGAGGGGGAGGAGGAGGCACAAGGCAGAATTGGGTTATCAGGATTCAGGGGATTGAAGTGACTCATAACAAATTCTGAAGGAAGAATCCGAGAGAGAAGGCTGAAAAAAAAAAGGTTGAAATGTCCTTCATAAGATGGATAATTAATTTTTAAATTAATTTTGGCTACCCTGACATATTTAGAATTTTAGAAGTATTTTTTAAATGGTCAATGTAACCATTCTGGATCTTCCATTTTGTGGATGTAACTAAGATGTACCGTCCTGGTACTTGTCTAAATTAGAATACTCAACTATTTGTAGTGTTCCTTTATCTGTCAGTTTTACTATCTCTTTATTTGAGAGATCACACTAACTCTCTCAGAACATCACTGAGCCTTTCTCAATTTAAAATGTTCAAAATACTGAAACGAACTGGACTGTAGCTGCTGGAAAGCAGCAGCTTGTGCAGATAGAAATTCTGTGATTGCAGCAACAGCAGCAGTCGCAACAAAAACACTGCCTAAAAATTGGATTCCCAGTCCTTGGGTAGGGTTGTAGTATCTTCTGGGGACCTGCATCCTTGCAGTTCCAGCATTAGTAATGGAGATGTTTCTTTAGCATCCACAGCTTTTACAAGAAATGAATATAGCAATCTGGTCAAAGCAAAAATTCCCTCTAAGAGGGTGAAAGATTTTAGAACAGCAACAAGAAACCCCCTGATTTTCTGGGAATTCTCTATGGGTTATGCCACCCCTTTTGAAAGCAGCTTCTTACCTCTGGGTCATGCTTTGCATGGAGGCTTTCATGGCTACAGCCCAATTTGTGATGCCATTTTTGCAGAAGGATAATTACAAGAGCTCCAGTAATTACCAAATTTTGAAAAAAAACTTTTGAAGCTCTTAAGCAAAAATGGAGAGAAAAAGAAGTTAATGATGATGTCCACAAACATGAAGTTTTTCTTGTTTACGGAATTTAAAAGAAAAAGAACAACCTAAATGAGGATTCTGCACTGGAAAGCAGAATTTTTTTCCTGTGCAGGCAAGTTGCTGGTCATGAAAGCCCCATATTGTGATTAAACCAAAATGATTGCTCAGCTTGATCGTATACAAATATAACTTTGGAGTCAAAGTAAAATGTTTTGAAGTTTGTCAGTGTTTGCTTGATAGGTTATTGCTGGTTAGTGGAGAAGCAGTCGCAACAATAAGTCGAGTGCTGCCGTGAATGTTTGCATGATTTGCTTTTAGTTGTGCCTGCCCCTTTCTGATGCCATATTTTTCCCCCTTCCCAAATGCAGGGCTTCAGATAACAGGGAGCGTGCTTATGAACATAGTGCCTATGGACACCATGAGCGGGGGACGGGCGGATTTGATCGGACGAGACATTACGATCAGGATTACTATAGAGACCCTCGGGAGCGGACCTTACAACACGGGCTCTATTACACTTCTCGGAGCCGAAGTCCAAACCGTTTTGACGCTCACGACCCCCGATACGAACCTAGGGCCCGGGAGCAGTTTACATTGCCCAGTGTGGTACACAGGGATATCTACAGGGATGACATTACACGGGAGGTACGAGGCAGAAGGCCGGAGCGGAACTACCAGCACAGCCGGAGCCGGTCGCCGCACTCGTCGCAGTCCAGGACGCAGTCCCCGCAGCGCCTGGCCAGCCAGGCCGCCCGGCCCGCCCGCTCCCCCAGCGGCAGCGGCTCCCGGAGCAGATCTTCCAGCAGCGACTCCCTCAGCAGCAGCAGCAGTACCAGCAGCGACAGGTAGGTCCCTGTGCCATGGGCCATGTGGGTCGTTTCCTGAGGTGCGAGCCCGAGGAGTTGTTCTGTGGCAAAGCGTTGGTCATTGACGTAGAAATAAGCTGGAGTGAAATGTAAAAAGGCTCAGTTGGCACGAAGGGTTCCAAGGGGAACGCTGGTGCCGTTGTTTGTTACTTTCCGTGGTGGATCCATGCAGCATCCATAAGATGGTGGCCGGGCAGAGCAGGGATGTACAGACATAAGGCCTTGCTGCCTGTGTGCCTGGAGAATGGGGTCACTTTTATTTGCTTCAGTGAGAAAAAAAGCAAATTTTAAGGTCATATACTTTTTACAGGCCACACTTCAACGTACTTTGGGAAATGATGAGTGGTATTGTTCTGTTTCTTCTCGTTCCCTGTCACTGCTGACATTCACATGGTTGATTTGTCGCCTTCCCGTTTTTCCCCCTGCTGCCTCACAGCAAAAATTGTAGACTTGGAAGAATTAAAAGAAAATAATCCAAGTTTGCTCTTCCTAGGGATGCATTTCCCGTGTCTTTGGTTCTGCAATAGCTCTGTATTTGCATGGCTTTACAAAATACCTATGGGGGAGAAAAGAAGGTGTTAGATAATCACTGATTTCTTTTAAGAATTTTTAAATTCATGTTGAAGTGCCTCTCTGATATTTAGCCTTTTAAGAGTAAATTCACCCTAAGAGTGGAAACCACGAAGCTACGGTTGCACCCATAAATGTTTTATGCTCTTTGGCGGAGAGCTCTGCTCTTCAGGAGGGTTTGCAGAGTTGGCAGCGTTTCCTTTGCATACCAGGTCTTTTCTAAAACTGAAAATATTCATTAAGTAAACAAGTGTATCGGTGGAGTGTTCAATTTCACAAGGGCCTGGAATGACAGGACAAGGGGGGATGGATTCAAACTGACATACCCACAAGGACTTGCATCTGCACAAGTTATGAGACTATAATTTCACTCAAATATCCCACAAAGATGAGCTCTTTTTAAACATTTCCCATCAAGGAATCTTTTTTTGGTCACCTTTTCCTGCACCTTGTAGTCTTGCCCCAGCAGAAGCTCTGCTCCTGGGGAGTGTGAGCTGTTGCTGTGTGCAGCACACCCGAGTGGTCCATCAGAGCAGTGACACACAGGCACTGCTGGCTTGGCTCACACCTGGGAGAATCACTGAGCAACTCAAATCATCTTGGAGGGATCACTGCATAACTTCTGTACCCTGTGTAAGTCCTGGGTGGGTCACTCACTCTCATCACTGAGTGCCCTTCTGTTAGTAATTAATTGACTCAAATAGCAAAGCAGGGAGGGATGTTCGTATTTAGGCTTTATTCCACTTACCTATTCCAACGTGTATTTGACTGGCACTCAAAGCTACAAAGCACCCACAGAGAAAAACAACAGCCATGCCAATCTGTTGATGTTCCAAACAGCCAGATACATCTCCTGATAAAGTAAAAACTGCAAGTGTGCTGTCAGGGTTTAATCCCCTGATCTCCTCTTTTCTGTAGCTGGCAATGGTAAGAGGAAGAAGGGATGGAGGAAGTACTCCAGAAGACAGCCCACATTCCCATCAGCATTTTCCAAAGCCAGGTTTCACTGCAGTGTTCCTATACCTTGACACAGACCAAGGACAAACAGTAGCATATACAGAATGGAAAAAGCAGACAAGCCTTCATAACCTCTCCTGCACAATTTCATCCTTAAGAGGCACATTTATTCACACGATTCACTGCCACAGCTGAAGCACTGCTCTAAAAAAATTTGGCCCTCATTTTTTTTTGATGGACTGCCCTTGCAATTATTTTTCTTGCCTTTAGCATCCATCTTAATACTCTAACAGCTGCTTAAATGGTCAAAAAAATGTGATCTTCCGTAGAGCTGGTTGGAAAGTGCTTGATTTTTCCTGGGCAAAACTTCAATGGAAATGCATAATAGTTTTCATCTCAATTTTTCAAAGGAAAAATTTCAATTTTTTGGCT
>QWTY01000742.1:1936-54273 GCA_008033365.1 Pseudorectes ferrugineus
TTTTAGGCAGGTGTTAAGGCTACCTAAACTCTCTCTAGGTCAGTGTGCACACTAGCTGCTATTATAAGTGATTTTGTAAATGATATCTTACTTTAAAAAAACCCTGTGATCTCAGTAGTCTTATGATTATAAAATACTTACCAGCACTCAGAAAGAAAAGAGAGCATATTAACACTGTGTCTTGTGCCATAATCAATAGCCTAATTAACCAAATCTGGCACTTTTAATATGACTTCCTGGCCACCAGCTATGTAACTTGGCTTTCAGATTCACTTCCCAAAGCTGACAGCTAGAAAAATAATCGTTTTGTTTACAAAGGACCTACGTGAGAGAAAGACTCAACAAACTTGAAATGTCAGGATATCTTTACAGTCACTTTTCTGAATATACCCTGTGTTATACAAAAGAATAGTTTTTTGCCATGTTACATCCACATCGTATTAATTACCTGAACCAGTTCCATTATGTCTTCCCTTCTGTATTTCAAACACCTTAGCAATACAGAACAGGTTTACAAACCTTGAGAGGAGTACCATAAAAAAGGAGCAAAAAAGCAAACAACCTGTGTTTACCGTGTCTAAAATGGAAAAACCTGAGTGTACTCATATACAAACAAAATTAGAAGTTTTTGTTCTGAAAAACAAATGCCTGAAAAACACCACGGTTTAAGAACATATCATTGTACTCAGTGTAGGAGGTGAAGACAAGAGACAATTTATTCTGCAGCTGGTTTAGAAATAAACACAGCCATGGAAGATAAGGAGTGAAAGAGGGATAAATCCTCCTGAAGCAAACTTGATGGACAGACAGGCTGCCATTAACAATGCTGTTGCCTTTGTAAGTACAGAGTGATGTGGAGATACCCTTGCATTTATACTGTAGACATGGTCCTTAAAGATTTTACACCTCCAATTCCTTAGAATTATCAGCTATCTCCAGCCTGTCACTCATCCTGGCAATCTTAGATTTCTAGCTTGCAGGCCAGGCAGATTATTGACAAAGCAATCCAGGATGATATAATACACCCTGACAAACAACAGTGAGGGGGATTGTGTTTACCACTTTCACTGCACCAATTCAGCTAAATTAATTCTTAATGCCAAAAGTAAACTTTCTCTTGATAAGCATTCACTCCCCTTGCACTATTGTTTTGTGGCACTACCCTCCCTCCGAGTAGAGAAGCAATGCATCTTGATCCATCTGATTTAACTTGCTTCCCCCTAATAAAAGTGAGAAGAAGGTTTTCATACAGTACCAAATGAGCAAACAGTTAGCAAAAAATGCTGGTGTACAATAAAATCAAAACTATAATTTAAGTGGAAAAAATAGGCAGGAATATTTCAAATTTAGGTTTATTTCTCTGTCCTCACCTTACCTACATGTAGTGAGACTGTAGCACACACAGTGTGATCACATACCATTGAGAGATATAAGAAATCATATAAACATGCAAAATAAAATTCCTTTTTTTCCCCACACCATGATTTTCCACAAAGGCATTTTTTAGTTGTGAGATTATGCAATCTGTGGATAGAAAAAGGGGTTAAAGTGCTGACAGACCCTTAGCAATAGGGATGACTCTATACACTGGTGAACTACTGAACTGATTACTTTGACTAGTTTCATAAAAGGATTATTTTATGCATTCAGGATGACAAAATCACTGATTTAACACTCAGTGCTTCAGCTGCAACTCATGCAAAGGTGTGGAAGAAAACATCACATTTGCTTACTTATCAATATTGATTAATCTCTTCTGTGTCATTTTTATCAGACACAGCAATGCTAATCCAGAAAAGATTTATGTGCCAGGAGTTTAGTAATTTGCATGAGATGAAGTTAGTTGTAAAGCAGAAGTTAAAATTTAAATCCTAACAGTCTTCGATGGAAGAAAGTGTTAGACAGTGGTTTGCTATTCTTTCTGAACACCGAAAATAAACCCCTAATATTATCTAGAGGTAAAAGTCCCTTGACTTTGGAAGTGGTCTGACCAAACATTGATTCAAGTTCATTTTTACTCCAGAATCTGAAAATTCAGAACAACCTTTTTCAGAAGTTTTAACCCTGTTAAGTGGAAATTATGCCAAAACAAAAGGGAATTTCTGATAACTAAATATACAGTTGAATTGGGTGATTTAAAAAATGCTTTAATACCTCTCCAGCACTTAAAACTAAGTTAATAGGATATATGTGCTAAACTCTATAGCAACTGTGCTTATGGGACCTAGGCTAGCTGCATCTTGATGGCCAAGAATGAGATTTCTGTCCCTTTCCTTTTACATGGCTCCATTAGATACCCTAGGTGCTTTCACACTTATTCAAAACTTCAGCATGAAATTCCTCTTCTGAAAAACAAGCTTTCTGAAAAACAGCAGCAAAATTGCTCAAAAATATTATATTTTTTAAGAAGAAACATGGAGGAGAAGCAAGAAATTTGATTTTCTTCAGTTTTCTGATAATTGTTACTTTTCTGCCTAACAGAAGAAGGAAAAGAAATATTATGAGAAAAGAAAACATTATTCTGAAGAACAACTTTGCAGTTTTGTTTTCCTGCAAAATATTCTGATCTCAACTCATGACCAAAGATTGAAATACACTCTTGCTACACCTAGTATAGTTATGGTTTGGTTTATGACTATTTCTCCCTCAATGCTTATGGAAAAATTGTTATTTAATTTAATAAACATATATTTCTTCTTTTCAAATACTTAAATATTTGGATCATTTTCAAAACCAAAGTGACCTTCCCTATTTCCTGTATCTGAAATCTAGCAATTCCTGTTGATATTTTGTTGAGCACCTTCTAGTGAGGGCACCTATAGGTCTTTACTTGAACAGTCTTACTTTCCAGGAGGAAACTTTTCTTCTCTGCCTCCCTCTGAAATGTATTTCCACATTTTCGTTTGTTTTAAATATTAATTTATTTGCTTGCTATATCTTGGCACTGCGTATTACTATTGGTAATAATATTTGCTAATAACCTTTTAATACGAGTACAGTTTTAAAATTGTAAAAATGCACAGGGAAGCTAAAGCCACTGGAAGTCATTGAGACCCAGACTCCTAAGACAACTGGAGGTGTCTTGGATTCAACGAGAACTATTTAATTAAAGATAGTGTCAGGTTTTAACAGAGCTAATTACACCAGTACAAACCTCAGCTAGGTGCAGGATGAGAGATTGGAAAGTATCTAATTGGTGATATCTTCTGACATGTAAGAACAAGATATTCCACTCATGGTCTATATTTTTCAGAACAGTGGGGTCTTACAAGTCAGCCAAGCATCTTTGAAAACTGTCTTTGCCATTTTTAGTCACACTTGGTAATATGAATTAAATAGTCAGAAAAAATAAAGTTCACAAACAAGTTGCAGTGTGCTATGATTGCTGAAGAATTACCATTTGATGAATCCTTTCTCAGCTGATGTTAATTGTAGCAGTCCAGCACATTTGAGGCAATCAAAATTCACAGGTTTCAAAATGCAATTTTAGTATATAAAGATGAAGACATGCACAGTTTAAAAATAGATTGTTTCAACATTTTGTTTATGTTCTGTGAAGTAAAGGTAAGGGAGCATTAATTGGTATCACAGTAGCAGGAGCAAAAAGTATTATTCTGTACTACCCTAAACCATGAATTTTTAAAAAATACTTAAATTGATGATATGCCCATTATAGAAAGCTGGAATGGGTTCAAGTCTTTAAAAGTTCTGCCACCTCAAGGGCAGCACCTACAATGGAGTTTGACCTCTGAGGAGCTGCAGATTCAAAGGACAAATATTCTGAGACAATGGAAAATCCTGCAAATAACAACAAAGGAAATATAATCTTGACTACACCGTGGATGCTGACAGAAAGCAAAACTCCCTGAATTATAACAATGATAATTTGTTAATTTTAATTATTTATAAGGAGATGACATCCGAGTCCCCAAAAATCTTTCTATTAAGAATCCTCAGTATAAATTTCTCTGATATACTGTAATGCTACTTCATCTCTGCTGCCAGCTGCGCTGGGACACATAAAGCCCCTCATTAGTTCACGCCTCTGCTTACAAGGATTGCTTTAACAAAGGGATCTAGTGTGTGTTAATGACTCTTAAAATTAAGATATGACTGTGGCAAAACAAAAAATACCTTTGTCTTATTAAAATGATTTGGTAACAGCAGTGCAGAGCTGCTTTGTATTTGCTTGTCTCCACACACATTTTAGTTCAGGCAGAAAATAGGGGATGCACTCTGGAGAAACACATAATGAAGTCAGGTGGAAAATCTTGCCTTGTTTCACATATGAGTTCAGTTCATTCTTTCCTGCATATGAGACAATATACACAGAAGAAAACACTGCTGACATGTTTTAATTTCACTGACACTGAAGATGTTTTCTCTTTAGCTGGTGCTTTTAGTTTTCACCTGAAATATTATATATATGATTACTGGAGATGGTCCTGAAATCAGTTTTTAACTTTGGCTTTTCATCCAATATTCACTGAGCACCACTGCTCAAAGTTCTTTTGATAATTTTGTCATTTAATTCACATCTAGCAAAGTGCAAAAAAAAAAAGCCAGATGTAAGGTTGTCACCTTTTGTGTTACTGCTTAGAGCTCCTGTGGGGGGGCAGGTATTCTGCAGATTTTACAGGGGAAAGGGTGGGAGAAGGGTTCTAAAATTCTGGAAAAGAATACTGGTCTTGTAGTTAAAAACAGGAGAACTGGAGTTCACCTGTCATAAGCAGGTACTTTGGTTCAAAACTATTCCCTAGAGCCATGCTTTGCAATTGAGCATAAGTCAGAACAATGTGTCAAGACTTGGAGCACAGCTCTTCAATGTCTAACACAACTATTAGAGAAAGAGCTAAAAAAAATTTGGTTGTCAGCATAATTTGAGTTTGAAATGATTTTAAAGGAATGTTTAATTCCTAATTAGCCTATTCAGTGCATTACAATGTACATTTATATCCAGTAGTTAAGAAACCCAAGGTAATCTTTTTATGTAGCATATCTTGTATGCTATGTAACTGTCCATAGAAAACAACAAGAATTGTTAAATTAGCTATGACCTTTAACATGCACAGGTCATATTAGAGAAAGTGCTATATAAAAGAAATATTAAAAAAATCAGCTGTACTTCACTAAAAGAGACCCTTTCTCTAACATTAGCCCTGCTAAAATGTGTTTTACTTCTGCTTCTAGGGGAAAGATCAAGATTTGCTGTTAAGCTTACACGCCTCATTTTTATAGTCTCTGTTTTAATAGTCTCTAGGTGACTTCTTCTGTTGAATACATATATTTTGTTTTGCATATGGTTTGTCATGGTACAAGGATTTATGCCAAATACCAATGTCATACAAAAGATTTTGTGGCAGGAATGGTGTTTTGGTTAATGGTCCACCCTGGCACCCAAACCACTCCCCATATGCTGGCAACACAGTCCATAGTTTTTAAGGAAAAGCACCACAGTGTTCAATAGTGAAAAAAAGAAGATGAATACGGTAAGTCACAGCATGAATGTCAATTACCACATCATCCTTAATATTTGTGACTGGTTTATATATTTCTGCTGCAGGAAGCTATAAGAGCAAAGGGAAATATACCTTGAGTCCTATCATCTCAGAACCGGGAAACGCTATTCAGGTCAAGGGCTGAATGTCACTGCCCATGATTTTCACAGCGGTATTGCCCTGACTCTGAGGTTCTACCAATTATAGGCATTTTCAGGACCTCTCTGAACTTTTCCAACTAGACTCTTTGCAAGGAGACTTAACTGTGAGATAGTCTGAACCAGTCTAAATTGAGACAGTGGCACTGAATTAAGTAGAGTTGAGTACAAATGAAATGCCTTAGAAGTGCTGATTCTGACAGTTCCAGGTACTGTCAAATTTTAAAGGGTATTAGCATTCACACCCTAGATGTAAGCAAGAATTGGCATGACTCTAAGACCTTTTGTGATTGTATGATTAATTTTTAAGTTAAATTAAAATAAAGAAATCTCAGATGTCATATAAAATGTACTACTATCACAGAAAACAAATATACAGATAACAGAGATGAACCACACTAATTTTCAGATCCTATAACATTCATCTTGAGAGAGAAAGTAATTCTTGGAAGAAAAGAGATTTGCCTGTCACCCTATCAAAAGCAAAATGTGAGTTAGTATATTTTAAAACACAAGTTGCAAGTATTTTAATTGTAGTATTGGATGCAAGAGGAGAATAAAATAATTTATCAAAAATATTATCCTCTACATTATAATTTTTATATCAGAATTAAAGCTTAGGTAGTCATAAATAAACCAAAGATAGTGGCTTTGTTCCCAAGAATAGTGAAAAGGTAGAAAAAGGCAGGGTGAATAGGAAAAGAGCCAGCAATCATATCATACACCAACCACAATGATGTTACTTCATGAATCCATAAATTTGCAAGTGAAAATTGTACAGCTTTTTCTTGAATTTCACAGCTGTGCATTTGCAGCTTAAAAATATGTAACTTCTTTTTTTTTTTTTAAATTGTGCACAAGTGTTTGTGGTTGTCAGCTCAATGTTCGGTTACTGCAGGGAGAAAAAAACAGTAGCAAAGCACAGGTCACGAGAGTCTTATCTGGTTGCTGAGCTGAAGATGACAGCCCAGCTGATGAAGTTATCTGTTAAACAATGGAACAATAGTATTTTGACTACTAAGTGGTGCAAACTGTACAACCAGTTCAGGACAAACCCTTTTGGCACAAGCTAACTTGCTTTTCTCAATGATCAGAGAAGTTCTTCACTGACAAAATGTGAAATCCTCTGCATTGTAACAGAATTATCTCTTTGCTTAACTGAAAAAATTAAAAGTCCTTCGGGATTTATTTTGAAACACAACTATCCTTTGTCTATACTAAAAAACCCCAAAAATCAAAGGAACAAAACCCAACCAACCAAAAAATTCCCAGAAACAGAGACCTCACCAATTCAGAATGAAATAAAAACCTGATACAACATCTGTGACAGAGGATGCTTTTATATCTCTTTGAATAAAAGTAAAACTCTTTATTATGTCTGCAAACATTTTTCTCTACTTTCACTTGCCCTGAATCATTAACAAAAAAAAGCATGAGAGCATGGGACAGCAGTTTTTGCAAAACTGATATTTACAGAAAAAAATTTGGGTTTATCCCTCTAAACAGTTATCTTTACATTTCTGTTTGTGAATCTAAAATCTATTTGAGTTACAATTTTTAAAAAGTCATGGCAGTGTAAGTGGCTTATGAAGACAGAGAATACTCAGGATTTTGTGTGATATTTTTAGAGCTTTGAAATATACAGACAAAATACCATAGAATATTTTTATGTATGTACAGACTGGTTCTAAAAATTCACAGGCATTAAAAAAAGTGCATTGCATACTCAACTACTGTACTAAATATTGTGAGATTAAATTGTTCAGCTGAAGTCCTGAGATCTGACAAACCTTGTTTGGTGCAAGAACAGAAGAGAATAGTGGAAGAAATTGGATTTAAGGTAGTGTTATGTTTCCTTATCACCCAAATGCTGGACATATCAGTAGGCATGTGTTTGAGTTTAGGTTATCTCTGGTATGTACCTGTGCACTTGAAAGCATTGATATACTTTTTTTGGAACTGTAGAAGTATCTACCAAGAGGTCAAGCCTCCAGAAAGAAAAAGTATTAATATATTGCGACAGCTTTAATATCTTTGTCAGACATATACCAGATACATGCACAATCATATTCTGCCTACAGACATAAAGACTCATAGACATGTTGAAAATCCTTCAGTCCAAGGATGATTGAAACCTGCCTGTACTTGCAAAAAAACCACCCTACCTACTAAATTGCTATTTAGGTATAAGTATGCTTTCAATGCTTTCTTCAAGGCACCAAGCAAAAGCATGTATTTCTTACCTTCGCACAGGGTGTAATAAAACCAAAATGATAAAGTCATTAAAATTTTGGCAACAAAAACATTCAAAGACACCTATAGTTCACTTTCTTTTTTGACAAGGCCAAAGATTTTATTTGGTGTTTATTCACATCCAAGACTACATGCCTCCCAGCAATCTGTCATGCTTTTGGGCTGACCTTCCAATCTGAACAACTTAAAGAAACTTAGGATCTTGGTGCAAATATTACAGCTACCAGCAATGATGAGGCTTGCTCCTCACCAATTAGTTAGAAGCAAACATTAAGGACAGATAGAAAGAGGGAGTCTAAAATTAAGTATTTCCACAATAGGTCTGAATAATTTTTGAAATGAGATCCTAACTGCCATCCCCATTTAGCTAGAGTCTCCAAGTGTTGGAGGTATTTCTATGAGAAAAGCTCATATTTTGGAATGCTACACCACTAACTAGAAGCTCAAACAAATTGCAATGGAAAATTGCATGAAAAACAATGAAGGTCAATGTACCAAGGTCTAGGAGGCATTAATGAACTACGACAGAAGCCTACTTCTGGCCAACTAGGTCATGATGTAATGGATTTGAAGTAGAAAAGTTTTTAAAAATAATAGGAGATAAAGTTGAATACATAAGTACTACAAAGCTAAAGAAAAAATTTATGAGGCTTTGACTAATGTTTAATCACATATTTAAATATATTCTATTCACTTGGCCAATCAGTCTCATATTTGACCAAATTTATAACCTAAGTAGTTAATAGCTGCTTCACAGTTTAATTTTTAAAAAATAGGCCTGCCTCTTGTCACAACAATATGTCACCAATCCCAGCTGCTATCATACAGATTTAGATACACACAAAGCCATTTTTGTAGGTTTATAGCTTATCTTTCACAAGACCACATTTCATACTGAAATGCAAAATGGGTCATGGTGTTTGTTTTTCTACATTTTTCCTTTGATTGAAAAATCAAGTCTCTACATAAGGAGCCTCTGTCCACTATATATATCCTGGAACAGATATGCAGCAAACTGAAGAATGTTTGCTACAGAAATCTGAGCTTAACACTGTAGAAACATTTTCTGTACTTGAATTCTGTTCTGGATAATAGACAATCTCTCACTATTCAAAGCCAGTTCTGTACTTTCTCAGTCTGACAACTGTTGTCCTTGTTGGGGCAGTACTCTTAAGATAAATTATGAATGCAACGTGAAAGCTGTAAAATTTGTTGTATCTTCTATTATCTCCATGTTAAAGGCCACAAAAGCTCTTCAGTGAAGTCAGCCATTAAGAAATGACAGGTATTGCTATCAGCCTTCTTTATAGCCTATTACCTGCAATGACAGCAGCTGCTACACTACTACTGTACAGCCTATCACGTTATTTGCAGCTAAAGCCAGCTACTGTATCATTTTGGCTCATTTTCTTGACAGTGCCATCATAAATCCATGCAGCTGCAGGGTAACTGTCGGCTGCCTCGATTATCTTCATAGCTCGAATGAATCTTGAAATGTGTGTAACAGGCAATGACTGTTATGGATCAGGCACAGGGGCCATTCTCTATCCATTCTGCCAGGTCTGTGAAGCAATGCCTGCCACAAAGAGAGTTCCTAAACTACTGTCATGTAATCAAGTAAAGTACCTGAACTTTGAGAAGTTTCATGGTTCTCACTAAAGTTTTTGTGGTCTCAAGTCGCTTCCCTTGATAGCAGTTTTAAAAACATTGTCTTTTGATGTCCTAGTGGAAGGCTTTGAGAGTTGTATTATTGTAATTATTATTATTACCACTGTTATTAGATATATATATAATTGTAGTTATATATCTATGTATCTATTTTAAGCAGATGTCTCTGACTAATACAGAGACACATGAACATCCCTACAGAATAAAACCGGATGAATATTTATTTGCATCCTTGCAGGGGATGAAGGAGGGTGGGGGAAAAGCTTCTCAGCAGCAGTAGTCTGAATGACTCTAATATACGTGTCTCAAAGTTTTTTAGTAGTAAATTTGTTGTATTTCTACTAATTTGTGAACACTTCTGCTGTGCACAATCCTCCCAGCAGAAGAATAAGGTACTGAACTGTAGCTCTGTGGGACCTGGGGATAAGGTGGGCAGTGCAAGGCAAAGCCAGATGAGGTCGGAGGCATTGATAAGACAACAAGGAATGCGGAGAGATCCTGGTTGTTCATGCCATCGTTTTCTTGACACAAGAGTTCAAACTGTGTTTGCATTGTACCTAAAAGTGGATATTTTATGGCATTCCTGTTATCCTTGTGCATGTCACTCCAGCAAGAGAATACAATTGATCAGTCCAGACTTATCCTACCTAGCCTCAGGCTACAAGTGAAAAGCCTAGAACAGGAGTTTTATTGACCTCAGTCCCTTATGTAGTCAACACATAAAAGTGAAAACTTCCAGATTAAATTCACCTAAGTATTGAATGTATCAGCCCTTGGGTTGCAGAGACAACTTAAGACTCTTACCACTTAATTTCAGTGCCCCAGTTAGGCATTTAGAATTAATTGAGATGGATCTGAAGTGCTATGTACCCTGTTAATCTCTGATTTTAAAACCCCCAAATATTTGCCTTTATTATGAAAATTTTAAAGTTAAAAAAAAAAAAATTAAAAAATTAGAGCTGGAACAATATAATTTTATTCCCCTTGCTGGGTGACTTTTATCAAGTACCAATACGTATTGAAAATATTGAAAAAATATGTCTATCTTTTTTTGCTGATGCTTCATAAATCCTACATCACATGTATCCCAAATACTTACATTAAGATTGCAAAAAGGTAACTTTCCTAATCAGTGTTCTCTTGTGTCGAGTCTCAGTTTAAACTCCAGTGAAGACAAAAATTTCACATTATCATTAGAGTTTTAGAAGGGTCCTGTTTTTCCATCTTGAAAAAGGAAAACTGAGATCTGATTAATCAAGTCATTTAAGTATTTGTACGACTTAGAGATGGTCTTATTGTAATTATTTCCACTTGGAATATTCACATGCTTGGAGCTACCTGTTTGAAGATGTGCCTCTGACTCAGAATGTATTGCAGTATCTTGTATAGCAGTGTGACAGCAAGAGAGAAATGTGGTCCCTACAAAGCAGCTTTCAGTGTCTCTATGAAATTTAGAGTTTCAGAAAGTTTATTTCAATGTGGCCTTAAAGTACCCTTTACCATGTAGCCTGCCTCAGATAAGTTCTTGAGGACATGAAGAGTATTTTGATGCATTAACTTAATTTTAAATCAGTAAGTCATAGGCCATAGCCAAGCCTCGGGGCAGACTTATAGAAAAATATATCTGAAATTATACAGATGGTCTTCCCATTTAGAGAGAAGGGCCTTCAGTGTTTGGATCTAGACAGGTCTATTACAGTTCTGCTTTATAGCCTACCAACTGCAACATTTTATTTTAGCTTTCTTCTAAATGTACAGTGGTATAAGCAGATTCTAATAGGTTTACCTTTTCAGCAACACATCCTCCTGCATTTATTAAAGTAGGACAAACTCATTGTTGATTGATTTCACTGGAATTTGACTAAGTTTGTATCTGGGCCAAAAAATGTATATAATTGGATTTAAGATTTAATATAACTGACTTGGTTTCCCCACAAAATTAAATCAGCACTGGGATAAAGACAAGACCACAGGAACTGGTAGGACCCACTTCCTGTAACTGCTCTTTTACTCCCATCAGTGGCCTTTTAGAATATAAATCGAACAAAAATTGATAATAGAATAATTTACTATTCAACATGAATAATAAATATGAAGGATGATTTAGTCTCTTTCTCTATATTTCTGCTTAAATAGTGCTTTTCTTCTGGCCAGCCTGTTGTAATTTCAGTTTAATTAAAAAAAGTTATACTGGTATATAAAACACCACTGCAATTTAGTTCTTGCAATACATATTGAACTAGCAAGAATATTCTAACAAGAATAAATGTTGTAACAAATTTTAGAAGAGCTCTTCAAAAATTCCTAAATACTTCAAATAGCACAATTTCAGATTTCATAGCCAGGAGACATTCCTACAAAACATAAACATTCTCTATGCTCGGAATAAGGGTGTGGACAGTAATGGGATATAAAATTAAAATATCTAAATGAAAGCATTACACAGATAGACTCCTACTTTAAGCTATAAGAAGAACAGTTCTTATAAACAAAAATTTGCTAATAGAAACTGGAACAGACTTAAAGGAAAAGACCCTCATGTGAAAAGAATGCACATGATATTATACAGATCTTTTTTCCTTATCCCTACCCCTTGTTTTTGTCTGCAAGGAAAGTATTAACCAGTGTAATTACAGTGCCTTGGGACCTAGAAAAACTAGACTTTTTCTGCAAAACCTGTATTTTCCTATAAAAGAAGTCATCTGTTGATCAGAGCAAAATAAGGCTGAAAGAAGCCCCATGTAAACAGTTTACAACACTGAATATAAGAAGAATACAAACCCAGAAATAGGTCCCAGGACCTATTCCCACATTCATAAAAGAATAGAATGATCTTTCTTTTTAGAGGTGTATATAAACATGTGTATACAAAATAATACGTTAAATTTATTATAAACCATATATATTTTACATGCACTGACTAGAAATATTACTAGAATGGATTTAAATTTGGTTCTCAATTTTATTAACACTTTCTGCAGATAATCAACATGTCAGATTGTCCATTTACTTGTTATCCAGTCTCTGACCCACTGGTAGGTCTCATTTCACCTCCTGACAGGGACATTTTAATTTACCTGACAGACAAGAATTCTGGCTTCAAACGTAAACACACTGGTTGTCTATCCATTTCTATGACTTTTTCTGTACTACAGATTGGGTAAATCTTTTCTGGACTGTGAAGATTGTTGGTTTTATTGGGTTTTTTTTTAATGTTGCTGCTCTGACATCCAATAGTTTATATATTTAGGGAACAGTTTTTTTCAGTCCTCTCATTTTCTTAAGCAAAGAACTCAGCACTCTCAGGTCATCTGCTATGTAATTCAGTGGAACTGAATTTCCATTTAAACCACTGTTCCTTGCCTGTTTGGTTATTGTAATTGAATGGAAAAAATCAATTAAACACCAGTGTGTGAAAGATTTCATTGGAAACCATTTCAACGCTACTTTAAAAAATAGATAAAAATTATGATTTCAGAAAATTGTGCTTGAACCAGCAGGTCCAAGAGATCAGATTCTGATAGAAAACATGGTAAGTTTCTTTCTCCTCTAAAGCACAGCCTGATTCATGAGGCCACATATCCATTTCTCAGGTGGAGAGTGCTACAATGAGTACATTTGGGATTAAAGGAGTATGAAGCAATGTAAGAAACTTAAGATGACAAAGAGCTCCCATGGTACATTTTCTCCTGGGACATTGACAGTACATTTACCACTGTTGATCCCAGTGGAGCACAGAGATCTGTCCAGAAGGCTATTCTTTTGGCACCTTTGAACATGATGGTTTTAGAGGTAGAATCATAGAAAAGGGTTCTGTGGACATTATGGGTTTGCCCAACTGTTTCTATTTTCCTTTAATGATTTAAATTTGCCAGTTTGTGCCCTGACACCTTGCCTAGTATCTCAAAAGAGGAGATTTTTCCACAAAATATTTTATCTAATTGGAATTATTTTCCATTTCTCTATACAGAATTCTCCAGAGCTCTCTGGCTCATAGTTACCATAGTTTTTAAGGTTGCTGCATTTTACTTTGTGGTCAGAAATTTGTGGAAATTTTTTGGATATAAACCTCACAAAATCCTCTCCCAACAGTTATCTACTAGAAATTCAAAAGAGAGAAAGTAGAAAAAAATACTGTCTTGTACAGAGAAATTTACATGTAAATGTTTAGGCATGTATGTCATGTACATATATATAAATTCAGTTCTTGGACTGAAGCTTTTAATAATCTAGGTGGTGAATATTTAATTTATGTTCTTTGACCACGGATGATTAAATGAGGCAGAAAGTAACTCAACGACACCCTTTAAAGCTGTACTTGCCCATGAACACACTTTTTACATGTCAAATGGTGGTGTGGTGAGGTAGACATAATTAGAGATTAGGAAATGAGATACACTTGCTACATGTTTATATAATAGGTTTCTGTCTGTAGGTGACAACATTTTCAAACCTTTTTTGCTGGAATGTAGGTAGGAAAGTAATTAAATGCAAACTAAAGGATCCAGCTGGGTTATTGCTATCTAGAATCAGACATATGTGGCTAGTTACTTCATGTGTCATTTAAAAGAAAATTAAAAGAAAATAGTCAAATAATATTTAGTATATTCATTTGAGAGTTTTGTTAGGTTTGTTTGATTTTTTTTTTTTCTTTATTGGATGGTTTTTTTTTTTAAATAGTGGCACCTCATTCAAAGATTTGCTAAAATTTTTAAAATATATCTGACCTTATTGTTTTAAAACAAGTAATTTTTTTTCTTTTTCACAAAAATACTTGTAATCAAGCTGAGAAAACATCTCAAATTCCAGGTATGGTGAAACAAAAGGCACATTTTCTTCTGGTTTTGCTTGATAATTTGTGTCAGTCTTCTCTTAAAAGTTTTGGGTCAAGTCCTGTCTCACCCAGATTGCATCCAAAACAATATCATATGGTTTATTTGACTAATCCAGTTTTAATTTGTACTTTCAAGCTGTGAATAATACATGAATTGCTTGTTCCACATGCGCAAAGCGACACAGGATTTAAAGTCACTGAATGTCCATTAATTTGACTCTGGAATTTCTGAAGACAGAAAAAAAAATAAATGTGTTGTTCCACATTATTGGCTGGAAGATTTGTTCTCACATTTATTTTACAATTACTATTTTTAGTAAGATACAGTATTTCCAAACTTTTAGTCTGAACCTCAATTTTTTTTGGCTATAGGACTTATTAATAAGATTTAGACAGTTTATCTATGGAAAGAAGAGAAAAAACACATGCAAAAATAAATTTTTCTACTGGTTTTGGCAAGTGGATTTTAATTTGCAAGGGATTTTTGATTTTTTTGTTTGTTTTATTTTTTCTCTCTCTAACACTTATTTCCGCTTTAGTTGGATAAATGACTAAAGGTATTGCCATTAAGTAGTTCGTTAGACATTTAGGTCTCAGGCTTAAGGCAAGTCCAGCCTAGAGTAACACCTGGAACTATTTTCTGTATATGAATTAGGCCCTGAATGAGATTTAGTGGTTTTTGGTTTCTTTCAGAAGAAAGAATAGAGGCTTAGAGTGATGTAAACTTTGTATTTCCTCTGAGAGACTAATGATTTGTAGCTATCATTGATGGTGCTGTCAAGTCTCTCACAGGATAAAGTAAGTAAATTATTTAGGTGGCAATATTTTAGGATTATATGAGCTACATCACAAAAAGATCTCTTCATTATTACTGCTTAACATCTCCTCCTCTATAGAGTCATAAGGAAGATCAGGTCTTGAAACCCATGTATGACTTTACAAGCTCTTGTCCAGTCAACAGCTCACCCCTTCTTTCGCATGTTTTGAATCACCACTTCCCAGAAATGAGCTCTCTTTCTTTAATCATAACCATGAATGCTGCAGCCCCCGTGTTTGGCTGCACTGAAAAATATTATTTATTTCTGTCTAGTACACCAATGCATAAAGAAGTATTTTGTCATTGTCATCTGTTGTCTTCACTATTTACCACTTTCCCAGGATTTCTGTCATCAGTAGAGTCTATGATTAATGATTTCATATTTTCATCAATACAATATTAAATAGCATTGGACTAATTACTAATATCTGAGCTCCAACAAAAACATATTTGGAAAAAGATTGTATTCACAGTTATTTTTTTTATATTCAGCAGTAAATCAAGTTGTGATCAGTGAACCACAATTATACTCTGTGTCTCATTCATAATATTTTATTCCTGCAGTCAAATGCAGAGGATTACTCTGTAACAGGCCCAAAGATTATTAAGAATATTTTAACAAAAAACCCTAGAAATATGAAACATTATAAGAATATTAGCTTGACAAGATCTACTCTTCATAAACCCATGTTGGTTGACATACTACCCTCTTTCAATATCTCATTAATTTTGTCCTTGTCTCATGCTGGGTATTCCATTCTTTTTTCCTCAGGAATAGTATGAGCTCAAAAGGTATAGGGGTGTTTAAATCAAAAGGTTTATCCTCCCTCACATGTTAGTACAATGTTAGGTTTCTTTCCATATTCTTCTGTTTTCCTGATTTTCTAAGACTTACAAAACTGAAGGCAAGTTAAATTGTCTTTCTGTTAAAATAAATTGTTTGGTATCTGCTTTCACATGCTCCATTATTCTTGAAAGGAAAATGAAATTCCTTGCCATATGATAGGAATACACTATTTAGGTTTTCCAGCCAATATAAACCAGAAATATTTATTGGCTATTTCTCTAAATTATAAGTAAATCTATCAGCTTCATCTGGTATAGACTAATGCCACATATTTGCTTGCTATTTCCTAATCTACTTAAAAACTAATAAATACTTGCTGTCTCTAACTTCTTTTCTTGCGCTCATTGCCTCCCTCAGCATGTCCCACTTCCCTATTTTCTAACTCAGTCCTTTCTAAATGCTTTACACATGAACACATTCTTCAACTGATTGAAAGGAATGTTTTTCTCCCCTTACCTTGCAAGAATCTTCCCAACAACTGTGTCTACTATTTGGATGAAGTTAACTTCCTAGGACACTGCGGGTGTACATCTTTTCTTCGGAAATTTTCCAGGTTCTGTAATTCATCTGTAGCTGTGGTTTCTTACCTGAAGCAGCATTACTTGTAAATGTCAATATTAGACTTTTTTAAACTGTTCTGTTAATCATCAGGTTGTTTGTGCTTAAAAATAACAAAAAAATGTAATTTCTGTTTTGTTTGAATTTTTTTAGAAAGGATTATTGAGTTTTGAAATGCTTGGAGTTTTTTGAAAGAAAAGGGAACATTTATCAATACCTTTTGGCAATTAATTTTTTCATAAAAATATGTTTATTGTAAGCCAGATTTTTCTCACCCATTTATTGGAGAAAATTCAAAATGCAGAAATGTCAGTGAGCTGACTTGGTTTTGTGTGTGTCTTATGTCTTCTTTCAGCCCAATGTCCTGATATGCCAAGTGCAATATGTTTGCTGTGATGGATCATAGTCATTCAGCTTTATAAACCAGCCTGTTAATATTATAGCTTACTATAAACTACCAAATGTAGATTTGAGAATTCAAGGCCTTTTCAGAGCACAGGTTCATAAGACATCAAGATTATACAGGATAGTCAAATACATTTGACTAGAATAACTTAGAAACTTCATATATTAAAAACTTAATAAACATGAAAGTGATAAAAAAATAAAATATGAAAGGTGTGTAAAGCTATACTTTTCTTAAAAGGTCTTGCAGTGTTTTTGAGATCAAATATGAGTTTTGGAAAATATAAGCCAAAGAGTAAAAGTAGCAGGTTCCCAGAAATGTACAGGTATCTTCTCACTTTTTGCACTTTTTTTGACCATCTATGACTTCTCAAGCTTTTTATGCTACCAGATGCTAGCTTTTTATGCTACCATGTGCTAACCATGCACCCTTGGTTTTGGTAACTGAAACCTCCACGATATTTGTATAATATGTCTTTGAAATTTAGATGTAGAGTATAACAGAACCTTCTTTTACAAGGGAAGATGGAGGACAAGAAGACTGAAATATTGAGGAATATGAAGTAGACTTTATACTTATTAACACTTTTCTTTCTGTTGTGTATCTGAGCCTTTCAGGAACACTCAGAGCATAGACCTCCAGAAGGAACACTATGGTTTCCTGCTGCAGATTTCTGGCTCTTCTGTTTCTGAGCATTCCTCTCCATTAAACCATCACTTGTAAAAGCCACAAATAAAGGAAAATAAATTTGCAAACTACTTTGGGAAAAAAAAAAATCTTATTTTCAAGCAGAAAACTCAACATAGACAGCTTTGATGAGAGTTTCACAATGTGATAAAGGTTGGGAAGGGATGTCCAAATAGTATGGGTAGAAATGTTGGCATTAATTTGCAGTAGAGGTAAATTACTGACAGCTATTTACTCATGATGCTTCAGGGAATACTCAGAGCCCTGATTTCTGGCCCAAACATTTACACATCCCTTTTTCTTTGGTAATGGCTATAATTTGATCAGTAAATGCAAACTTAACAAATTAATGAAAATAGAAAAAAGATGTCACAATTCCAAAAGAGGCAAAATTTTCTTCCTATTTTCACAAAATAAACCAAATCCATATTTTTATTAAATCTGAAGTGTCCTAGATTTTACTTAAGAAAGCTTTTTATTACTGTATTATCTT
The DNA here is from genome assembly GCA_008033365.1 of Pseudorectes ferrugineus. Classification (NCBI taxonomy): domain Eukaryota; kingdom Metazoa; phylum Chordata; class Aves; order Passeriformes; genus Pseudorectes; species Pseudorectes ferrugineus. Next base: position 20,156 of record QWTY01000742.1, read on the forward strand.
CTATGAAATGCAAGGATTCTTATTTCTTTTTTTTCTTAAACTAACGAAGAAAATCTGTGAAGCTTTAATAGCAGCAGAACATCCTTTCTGTCTCATTTGATAGAGAAGAGATCTATCCTGTACACCAAGCCATACAGCTCACATAGTGGACTGGTAAGAAGAAAGGCATTATGATCTTTCCTCTATGAATTCCCCCCCTCAGTGTTTCTTTACTTGTAAATATTTTTCAGGGTGTTTCTACAACAAACTTTTTATGATTAACTAGATTTCAGTTGTTATGACAGATATGTATAGAGAGTGAAAAATTTTCAGGGCAGTTGTAAACCATCAAAAGCCAAAAGCTGTGTTAAAATAAAAGATGGCACTGCATTTTCCATTTTTTTTATTTCAAGTTTGAAATTTTCTTCCCTATCAGTCTCCTATTGCTATTAATTCCTGAATTTCTGATTTTTTCTCTTAACGTAAAGTGGATAAGGAGAATGTCCCATCAGTGCTCACTCATAATCTATAATAACATCAAATACGTTTTTCCATTATAATAAATATAATCTCTTTTATACATGTATGACATGTGAAAGATTCTTATGGACCATGTGTAAGAAAGTGAATAGATCAACAGGATAGATAAGACATTTACAATTTACAAATACAAGATAAAAAGAACACCATATAAGTGAAATTCTATTGTAAAGAACCCTTCAGTGTCCCCAAAGAAGCCAATTTGTTTGGCAATAGGAGGTTATATTAATCAATGACATGTTCTGTATTTAAACTGTACAGTCCCATTTGTGAAAATAATATTTTGGCAATAGTAAGGACAGAGAAGAAACAATTTTATATTTCAGCCCTTTCTCTTCAGCCCTTGTGCTGAAGGACATTACATTAAGCAAAGAAAATGAACATTATCACCATCTGTTGGCTGTTTGGTGATGTATACGGAATGAGGTCGCAACTCAGTTTGGAAAAGCAGGTGCCTGTGTTTAAAGAAAATGACAAAACCTCAGACAGAGCACTAACTGCTGTACTGACTAGTGTTTTAAGAGGAGAGGCCAAGATTTGGACTGACTGTACAAATTAACTACCCCTTTCATCTAGACCAAAACCAGGATATCCAGGCTGCAGGATTTTTGAAACTCTGGATTGGATGGACAAGGCAGAGGGGACAGAGGAAAAAGACATATTAAATGAAGCTTAATATTTAGTATGAATTTCAGACACTAAACAGAAACTTTAGAATTAAATGCGATATACTTACCCTTTAAATGTATGGTCCTAATTAAATACTAATAGAACTAACACATGATAACATTGTTTAAAGAAAAAAAAAATATAATGGTGGTTAAATGAAGCAAAATCTATTTCTATCTAAGTTCAGTAATTTTTATAAATAAAACTGAACTAAATTCATTCAAAGCCAACTAGTATCTGGAATTCAAATAGGAAGGAATTGAGGAAAAGCAACCAAAAGGTTTAAAGTGAGGCCTCTCAAGCACAGTTCATTCACTAGTTTGTATTGAAGAAACAATAGAGATTGGAAAAATTTGGATTATATTCTTTATAGAAATGTAAAAAATTACACTTTGTATTGAAGTACACTTTTGGATATTCAATAAAAATATAAAATAATTAGAAAACAAGAGTTAAAAAATCAATTTCAATCTAAAATTTGGTTTTATAAAATACTTGAATTGCATAAGATTAATGCCATAAAATTAAAATTCTTAAGTATTGTCCTACTTAAAAAGGACTACTGAAATATATAATTTTTCCCACAGTGCCTTGTAAACTATTTGTGTTTGCTTTCAAATATGTAAAATTCACTTAAAAGGCGAGGTTACATCATTCCCAATTGTTACACTCATCACATTTCTCCCTCCCTAATCCTCTTCTTTGAATTAAAGAGAAGAAAAAAGAAGAAAAAAGAAAAATCTGCTGTACACTAATTATTTAACCTTACCTCCTACCTACTTTCTCTCTTTATTCTGAGGTTTCTTAAGGGCTATAATGAGCTGTCCCCACACAAACAGGCCAAATTAGTGGATAATTACTGCTGGGTCTGTGAATGTTCTCACTCCTCCTTTCTTACAGTTTCACAACATTACCAGAATGGTCTGTCACCTCCCTACCAATTAGGCACAATTACTACTTTATAACATTAGTGGTGGCAGGCTTATTACCTTGGAGAATATGTAAAAGTAAGGGAGGGTTGGGGAGAGTGGGCAGTGAATCAGGCCCAGGAGATCATTATCACGTTGATAACTCATATAATCCTAACTTTATTTTTATTTTGCAAGACAAGAGATTTATACGCAGTTAGAAATGGAAACGAAGTTGTTGTGTTGTTTGGTTTTGTGGTGGTTTTTATTTCTTTTTTTATTTCTTTTTTTTTAAAATTGTTTTTATTGGGTTTTTAAGGTAACCAAATCAACATCACTTTTTGTCCCCCCAGGTTTCCCGGGTGGTGGCGCTAACGCTCGAATTTGTTTCCTTTCCTGAAGTCTTTTTGCTGACTGAAAAATATGTTTGTCTGGCTTTTTCTGGATGAAGTAGATACATTAACTATGTCATGTCAAAGACCTCAGAGTGCACCAAAACATTCCCTTCAAAACTGTATTTAAACAACGGATGTCAAGATAAACCTATCTTAAAAACTCAGACAAGGCTAACTAACTTCTAATCTTTTATAAACAATACTAAATAAGTAGTTCATTTCTGCCTTCCTTGAAAAAAGAAAAACAATCCAAATCACCAACACCGTCTCAAAAATACCCCATCATACCCTGTGATTCCTATTTCTAATGGCTAAAAACAGGAAATTATTAATATTGTCTGTTTTACATGATAGATTTATGAGAATGGAACAACTCACAGAGATTTAAGATTAGATTTAATGCCTTGAAGGAGTAATCTTCATTTATTTGCTTTAAAAAATCTTTCATATATCCACTTCTCCTCTTCTCTAAGAGCTTCCAAATTCTTCTGATCCTTGCAGTGGTATTTATAGAATATTTACTAACAAATGGTAGAGGAATTACAATATTTTGGATTCTAAGAATTGGGCAGACTAATTTAATTTAAAATCATTATGGATAATGTAGCAAAACTCTGAAACAGAGCTAACCTTTTCTATGCACGAGTAATTATCTTACAGTAAATTATCACTATTCAGTAACTAATACAAGCCCATAAACCTGCTGTTGGTTTACAGAATCTTATCTATCTTTTTCGTGGAATGTACTCATTTTTTTTTTCCCCAGAACAAATTGTTAATTATAAAGAGTTATAACTGAATATGAGTAGCATTGTCATACTCATCTGATTTATTTAAAGAGTATTACTGTGTGGAGAGGGCACCCTCAAGATGCCTGTTAAACATTTTGCCAGTACACCATCCTGCAGCACTGAAATTGGAAAGGGTCTGTGAGAACTGCCTTGTCCTACTATGCAAACTGAGCAGAGATAAACAGTGCAAAGATCTTATTTTATGCTTGTTAACTGTTTTTTTCATTATAGGTACATTTCAGATACAAATGACACTTATGGAAACTACTAACCCTGTTGGAGGTAGAATTGGGCAGAGTAAAAGATAGATGGAGAATATGATGTTCTTTTCAAGAACACTTTGAATAACATAATGAGAGTATTTTTACATAGAATATTTTTCATCTGTGTGCACCAAGTGTCAAAGTATCTCAGATCTATGTTCTGAAGTAGAAAATTTGTGGGTTTGTGTGCTTATGCCCAGAATAGGTTCTTGTTTGTTTACCCACCTCCAGGTTCAGGTGTTAATGAAGGGAAATATCCCAAAGTATTTTTACACTAACAGATCATACTGATTCAATTGTTTTAAATTAAATTTAAATTAAATTTCAGTCCTTTTTTGTCTCAGTGGGAAAATGTTAAAAATTAGAGCATAGCAATGTTCTAACAATCCTTGGAAAGCTGATGCAAAGTTCCTTTGAGTGGCTAAGTGGAATGTCCTGTGAATTCATTAGGTAGTTCCTCTTCAACTTTGTTTTACATGCCACTGATGGAGGCATGTTTACTTACACCATGCTAATTTATGGAATGCAAATAAGTGTATATGTAGGAGGGGATTTGTATTGCACAGATAACAGCAGCCAAGTAATTTCAACTACGCAAGGATCTTACTCATTGATTCAGCATCAAAAATTAAACTCTTGAAGGACTGTGCAACTCTGCAGCAAATCATAGGCTTAAAAAGAAGGGGAAAAAATAGATAAGCAAAGTTATAAATTATTTCAGCTGTGTATCTTGTAAGATTTACAACTCAGGTTATGCAAATAGATAATTTTGTTGATGTTTTTGTATGGACTTTCAAGCACTTTTCCATTGTTCTTGAGGGCTCTAGTTTCTCCAAGGCAACTCTTTAAAAGATTAAAGGATGAATAATAGCCCAAGGATATAGCAGGCTGAGAGACATAAACATTACAAAATCTAGATTTTTGTTTTTGTTGTGAGAACTTTGCACCATTGAATCTACCAAACCTGCAAGATCATAATAAAAATGGACAATTTATGATGTACATTTTTGCCTGTTTCATTGCTCTATCAGTCACTATTATATGGTAAAAATGAGTTGGAAAATAGGATTAATTAAAAGTACAATTTTAGCTCATTTTTCAGTGTGCCCACACACATTGCCTATTTAATTTTTTCTATTACCTGAGTAGGAACAAGAGATAATTTCACAAGACACTTTGGAAAATGAGTATTGTAAAAGCTTTCACTGAGAACCCAAGAGTCACATCTAACAGCTCTGTTCCACTACTTTTGTGGTCTCATGTTTATGATCAGATATTTTGGGGGATTTTTAATGTGTTTGAGTCATCAGGTTGAATCTTAGCAAGGTTAAAAATGAAATACGAATAAAATATGAACTGGTTGTGTTTAGAATGAGGTCTGACTGTTTCTCCACCTGAACTGAGAGGAAGCAATAGTTATCGATGAACCTCACATACTTCAGATCATATACCTAAAATTCTTGTCCTTGTCTAGTATTTAAAGCTTTTCAAACTAGAAATGTTTTAACAAGTCTTCTTGTGACATCTTAAAAGTACCCAGACTTCTACAAAAAGTCAAAATTAATAGGACTTAAGGTAATGCTTATTATTAAGGTAATTACATTTCTGTTCTGCAACAAAAAATTATCAAGTTTGGAGACTTGCTGATAAAAATTTAAACAGAGGGAAAATATTGTTTCATTTCTGCTTTTAGCATATGTAGATGTCCTGTTATTGGCTACAGTATGGGAAATAACTTACTCTTCTACTCAATTAACTGATTTTCTACAGAAGTATCCAAAATTTAAAATTCAGTCTACAAATCCTGTTGATCTTGATAGGGTGGGTTATGTCACTGTCATTTAAGATCCATCAGACGATCCACCAGGGCATCCATCAGTTAACTTTTGAGATTGCTAGTAAAAAATTGTTTCTCATAAATAAGTCTGGTGACTCTTTTGGTACAGGAAGACTGACATCTTCAGACAAATTGCTGCTAGAATTAAAGTGGTTGTTGGCAAACGTATCCTGTAATTTGTGTCTGCACAGAGAAACTGCAGCAACCAGTTTAGAAGTTTTATTAAACATGTGCAACATCTCTGCACACATATGAACACTTTATTATTGCCATTCAAGAAGGGTAAATTAGTAAGAAATTACAACCCAGGTATTCCTACAGGTGTCAAAAAGATCCACATATGGTTACTGACAAGAGGCCATTCTGTGGAGGACTGGAGTCTTGTAAAGCGTCGGGTTTTTTGCCTTTTGGGTTTTTTTCATAGTCCTGTCACAGATACAGGATAGTTATCTCAGCAAAGAATCTTGGTGGACCTAATCTGTCCAAAGTTTTTAACTTTGTCTTTCTTCACAGTACCTGGAGAAGATCAAGACCATCCAGTGGTCATCTCAGCTAATTAAACTTACTACACAACTGGAGCATATCTTTCCACTTGGACTTTACAATTTGTTTATATATGAGTGGATTTTATAACATTAAAGACAAAGCCAAAAAGGCTGTGTTGAAGCACTATAGCCTAAATCTCATGTCTATTTGCCATACAATAACTTAAGTAGGTGCAGAACTCATGAAATTCAAGTGAAATTCTCTTGTCAGAAAGGAAAATGTTACTGTATTTACGACGAATTTACCAGGAAAAGTGTAGCTGCACATTGTCAGGGAATAGAAGAAATATTCTGTTGCTTCTGTGTGCATTCCCACTTTGTATATAAACAAAACCAGTTTCTAGTGCTATCATACTGTCTTCTGTTATATATATTAAAAAATGATTCCACAATTTCTGAACTTAAAAAGAAAATTAAAGTGCTGTTTCCTTAACACGAAGTTTGTATCTCTCTTTAATGCAACATAAAAATATGTTACTTATTTAACAGCATAGTGGTCCCAAGGAAGCTTTGCAGGGCTAATTGAGAAGTTCACATATAAATGTAATTTACTTTATTGTCAAATAAATGTTAATTTAATATTTTTACACACATTACTTCTGTTTTTAATTTGGAAAATGACAAAGAAGTCGAAAATGTACTGCAGGGAACAATTTAGAATTGCCAGAAAGATGAAATAGGTGACCTACAAAAGTTTCTTCTTTTTAAACTTCCAGTACCATTTTCCTTTAGTAAAGGCAATAAAAACTAGTGATGAAAGTGGTATGCATATCTTAAAACTAAATTGGCTAATTTATACTCCACAACTACTACGGCAACAATTGCTCCTTAGATATTACTTACCAGTCCACAGAGAAAACTCATATTCTGCCTTTCCACTCTGATCTGACACTCCAGATGTTGGGTGACAACACCCAGTTTTAGGTTTTGCCAGATCTCTGCTCCCTGCTCCTCACTCTCTTCCATTGCCTCCTGTGCATTCCTTCATGGGTGTCAGCACAGACACTACTCCAGAACATGGTAGCATGATTTGAGAATCTTTCCTCCAAGAACTTAAATCTGGAAAAAAATTTGTATTGATTTAGAAAATACTTGAATACTTGATTTGCAAAGCAGATACGCAAGTGGTATGAGAGATGAAAAACTGGAAATAGCAGATATTTATTTTAGACACCTTATGGTATTCCAGACTGGAATAATTACTCCGTGAGACATATCTTCTTATCTTCTGAAGGAGAGGTCTAGCTTCAGACCTGTCTTGTATGTAATTTTTGATTAATCCAGTGTTTGAAGTCTCTGTGTTGGATCTGATTTTTGGTCAAGTCAGGTATCCAACCTCCAGGAATCAGCTTGTTGCAGAAGATTTTAGATATCATCTGCTAGTTTTATCTAGTATTTCTTAAATATAGGGAGAAACAGAGGACACTTTTTTTGCCTAAGTCAGCTAAATGTAGCGTATTTTCACAACTTTAGACAATGATTTAAAAAAAAAAAGGAAGAGTACATGTTTTCTAGGCAGGCCAAATATTTTGGTTCCATCTGTCCCCAGTTTCCTATTTCTTCTTCACCTGCATTTTCACAAGGTTTGCCTCTACTGTTTCCTCATGTTATAGCACCTCTTGCTGCTGGTGAGTAAAGACTGAGATCCAGTCCTTGGTTTTTTCATTATGTGTTTACATTTGGCTTAATTTTGCTAATTAATTGTTTATTCATAACAACCCAGGCAGCCCTTTCTGTTCCATTCATGTTGGGTTTTTTTTGGTCAACATAATGAATTTTCTCATAACATTATGTGTGTTACAAACTGAAGAGGATGGATAAACTTATTTAAGCACTTTTTTTCAAAAATCAAACTTTTCCTCCACAAGTGATAAAAATGTGTTCATATTTTGTGTAAAAGATAAGAAAAAATTAGAATGTAAATATCACTTTTATTTGTACTATATGTAATATTATATACATTATATAAATTATGTCTTATATAAGCTTTGCAGATTTATTGTCGTATAACTGATTTCTCAATCCTATATCTTATATAGAAGTGCCTTACAAATAATATCTAAGGAAGAATTAATCTTCTGGTTTTCAAAGTTTTATGGCCCAAGCACTGACTTTGTGCTTTATAATCCTTTTCAGTCCTGTAGTTTATGTAGACTTGCCCTACAAATAACAACTAAGGATTAATTAATCTCCTGGTTTTCAGAGTTTTATGGTCCAAGCACTCTTTTTGGAGGGCCCACAAACCTAGACTGTGTCCATGAAATTATACCTGAACACATACAGCAACTTATGTTTTAAGTTTAGGTTTAGTTTCCTTTTAAAAACCCCCGAAACTTCAAAAGAGAAACTTAATAGTTTAATGCAATAAGCCAAGCTAGACTTTTAGGTGTACAGAATGTTAAAAAGTCTCTGTTATCAGTGTTGTAAGAATGTTCAGGATTTTGTTCTTCATTGCAGTCTTTTGCATCTGTTAGGTACAAAAGGTTCCTCTCTGCTCCTGTCCGACAAACATTTTTGCATTTATTTTACCTTTTTTTGTTCATGATTGCACAATCTTAGAGAAATACGTCATAAAATCAAATCAGAACCTGGCTTTCCAGCTCAAAACCTTGACCGGCCAGAAAGAATTCTGGCTAGTACAGGAGGGATGGAACACTTAATATCCAAAAAGCTGCTTTTGTGATTGCTATATCTTTCCCGTCTTCCCTGCCCATTCTGACAAGAAAAATCTCCACTTAAACACATCTGTAATGAGCCATAGCCTATTTAACCAATCTTGGAAAACACCAGTATAAACCTGTCCTTACATGTATGTGTTTGCAGACCCAGATGGATAATAACAATGTTTGTTCAAACAGAATTCAGTGATAAAACATAATTTTTCCCTTGCATTATAGTTTATTCCTATTGAATTCTCTCTGCAGGCTACTGGCAGTACTTTGGTAGTACTTCAGCTGTCCTTTAATATTTATAAATTTCATGAGGTGAGCTTAATATATTTCACTAACTTTTAATTGGTTCCAACACACACTAAACCAAAAACTTAGGACTTTCTGTTGGAAAAGAAGCAAATAAATATTCACTTGTTTAAGTAAGTGCATGTCACCTCAGCAAAGACAATCTGAAAGCCAAAGCCATTAAATTGTACTTCAAGGACACACCATGTGTGAGGGAGAGAGACAAGGAGAAAACCTAGGAATCCGAATTCTCATTCAGCTTATGTTTGTCACTGACTGTGAGATATACTTAATTGCAATCTTTACATATCAAGAATGCAAATGCAAGTCTCATCTGCTGATCCAGAAGTAGATACGCAGTGTATCATAATTCAGATACCTTTAATTTGTTAATTATGCAGTCTCACCACATTGTTATGTGAGCACTGGTTTAGGACTGTGCATGGCCATACTTGTGGACTACAAATAAGACTTATCATTCAACTTTCCTCTGTATCCTTTAAGTCTAGACATGAAATATTTTCAGTATTGAAAAAAACCAAAAAAGTGGCTTTTTATTTTGTCATGCCTTCATTAAAATGCTATGAGTTTTTTGAGACTTGTATGAAATAGTATAAAATTTATTTATAGTGCATGCATTTCCTTTCATCCTTTCAAACAATGTTAAAATTTCTATTACGTAGTGTATTTGTTTTCTTGATATTTAAAGGTTGCCTTTCTGTTCCTAATTGTTAAGATTAAAACAGCAATCATCTTCTGAAATATCACTACTCTTTCTGTTCCTAAAGCCAGAAAATATCTAATTCATTTGCAAATATTGCCCTTAAACCAATGGGTGTATCATTTTTAAATGCATGTTATGTCTATGATATATCCATAGAAATCAGAGCAAGATGATTTGGCAAGGCTGTAATTAATATCTTTTTTCATTTATCAAAAAAGTAGTCCACAATAAAGTAGTTGATATTGCTAATTTGACATTCTTCTTCTGACTTCCCTCAAACGGCAGCTGAAAACTTCAAGTGAAATTAATATCAACACTTCTTCCACTTTTTCGAGTAATAGTATTCAATTTATCTGTGTGTAAGTCAGGAAATACGAATTACCAATATCTTGCAGCATCAAGGTACACTCAAGCACATAAGGTTAAGCTTGTCAGCACAACTGCTTGCTGAAATTTATTAACCTTCTAGCATTTTCCTACCCATCAGCAACCGGCCCCAGAACCTGGGGCTGCAAGTGGAAAGAAACTCCTACTGTTGCCTTAAAAATTGGCCTATGAAGTGCCCAGGATCATGGCAACAGTCCAGACAGCTGATTCTCCTCCTTTTACACAAATACACAATTATTGGGCAGTCATAGTGTGCCTATGAATGGGAATTATACACTTCTGAGTGAAAGCAACACTGAGAAATAGGTGCAACTTGACTCAAGGCTTGAACAGCAGACTAGGACAGCAAATCTGGGGTAGAAAGGCAGTTTTTTAATGTAGTTAATTTAGTTTTTTTTTTATTTTGTGTGCCTCAGGAGAAAGGCTTTTGGAAGACAGAATGTAAAAAAAGCCAGTTTTGCTGTGTTCCAAGTTGTTAGATAAAAGGGCTATATTTCACCACTAAATGAACTAAAAACTGTAATATATTTATCTATTTTACTATTTTCATTTATTATTTTGACAGTACATTTTAAGTCACTGCCTCAATCACATGGAGAAAACAGTTTCAGAAGTCCATGGGGCAGGGTATTTCCACTGCCTCAGCAGAGCCCTTTGGCACAATCAAAACCCTCTGTTCCAATTATACTGTTTGTACAGTTTTAGCTTTAAATTTATATACAACAACTTCTTCCAGACAATCGGAAACAAATAGCTTAAAAATTTGCATCACACAGCTTCAAACATCTGGGGAAGCTAAAAGCTGGAATCAAAATAAGGCAGAGAATGTTAATCCTGCTGTCCCTGTGACACAAAACAAAGTAAAAATGCAAATGAGTTTTGAACATACCATGTTCCTGTCTTTGGCACCCCATTTCATTCTTTATTTTTCCCTCCCTTGTGGGAATGTATTGAAAAAAGCTGGACACAGCACACTCAAAACACGTTGTCTTGTAATCTCTGATAGTTTTGGAGGTTAAGGATTTCAGTGTGTGCTCCTGTCCTCTGTGGCCTGAGAACTTGTGACTCCACTTCTTTTTCTAAAAAGGAATCTCATAAAAGTATCAGTAATAATTGCACTGTAAAAGTTCAGTATTTGACCCCGTTTCTTTTCTGTACTTGTACTTGTTTCAGACAAGCATACAAAAGAATTACTCTAAATTTGCAGTGGCACTATGGCAGAGTCAAGCACTGATATGCTTTAATCTTCTGCTATTTAAGACTATGAAATTCAGGCTGCCAAAGTACCAATGGGAAAACTCTGCCTATGCTTTGAAGTCACGTTACCTATTTATGACTATAAAACATTTCCCTCTTGATTTTTCTAGCCTTGCATCTAATGTGCACAAAAAAGATAAACTTCCCAAGACATTATTCTGACACGGGGTTGAATACACACTTTAGAAACTGCTTCATTTTGGCAGGCCCTGATATTGAGGGGCCTAATGTCCAAAATTCTTCTTTTCCTTTCTTTTATATTCCTTTTGGTGCTGGTTGGTTCTATTTTTATTTATTTATTTATTCATTTTTAACTCAGAATAGCTCATTGTAAAAGTTGGCTGCCAGCCTACCATTTGAAAGTGAAGAAAACATCTTGATTTAACATCTGAGCAGGGATTTTTTTTTTGTCATCTGTAAACAATTGGACCATATGTAGTGTGATGGGAAACATGAAGGCTGTGATAGAATATGATTTAAGGAACCTGGTGTTTAATTACTGCTCTTGATTAGCTGGAATAGAAATTTGATTTAAATGTTTTGTTTACAATATCAATTTTAAAGGTACAAGAAATAGTTATCAGTAATTTTATTTACTGGTAGTTCTGATGATTGCATTTACGCTGATTACTTGTAAGAATAAAAAACAAGGTTATATACATTTCTGCCTTTAAAAGAGAGACAGATTCTTTCAAGAATTAAAGAAATAACAGAGACTCTAATATTTGCCTTCTCTTTGTTGGAGAGTTTCTGAATTTCCCTCAGATTAATTCAGTATCTTCCTGTTTTCCTTCAGATAAACCAGTAAATGTCATTGTCTAATAAAGTCCCTAAACTTGTTATCTTTTTTCAGGAGAAAGGTTCAAAACTAGTGCAACATTATTAATATAGCAGAAAAGAAGCACACCCAGAATTTCCTGGTTTATCATCAAAGTCTGAACACATAGCCTGTAACTTGGGTAAAATTTTCCCCAATCTTTCCTTAGAAGTGAACACAGGCAAATTTTCCTATCAGTGCAGCGGAACATAAAGGGAAACATCACCTGAAGCTCTTCTTCTCCCCTCTTTATTACTCCAGCCCTCTCTGAATCTGCAGGTAAGCCAAAGGCTCAGTCTTCAAATCTTTCCTGTGTGTCAACATAGCAGTGACCTGAGAAATACATGGTTTTGATAAAGGAGAACCAGGCAGTAGATGTAGCAATGTTTTACCAGAATCCTGGACAGTTCAAACTGAAAAGAGAAGAAACAACAAGATTCCTTGCTGCATGCAGTCTAGTTTGGTAAAAGCAGAGTGTACAGTTTGAGGGTTCATGACTGGGAGCCCCAAGATCTGGCAGAGATGAGAAAGACAATTACCTTCTCTCCTGACTTATGCAGGTCAAAGAACAATCATTGTATTCCTGATGAAAAATATGCCATGTATTTTACCTTTATAAAAAAATGAATTGAAATTTCATGGGCTATGTGTTCTTTTTGCAGTGAAAGCAAGGAAAATAATTCACGCTGGGATTGCATTTGATTGTTTAGTAATGTGCATGCTAAATATAAAACTGAGTTCCTGAGCTCTCCTCATGCCTATCTTCCCTCATCACAGAAATTCTCCACTTTGGTCTTAACCCAGGGCCAATAACCTGTTCCCAAAATATTGGGTATGTCTCCCTGGCTATTTTGAGAAATTATTTTAGTCCCTGAGGTTACAGTGGTTGGACATGGCAGTTGTAGAGAATTCACTTAACTTTTTTTTGCTGAACTAACTTCAATCTCCACAGAAACAGAAGAAGAAACACCATTGGCAGCCAGTAACCAGAAGTTCAAAGGATTTATTTACACCAGTTTCACCTATATGCTATCACTTGGAAACTGGGAACACTGATTACTGGGAGGACATCGTGCCGCATATACAGTATTGTAGACAAAACTCAAGTCTGTATATCAGAATATTTCAGATTATGCTTTTTAACTAGTGTTGCCTTAATTCTGCTTATGCTTAAACTCCCTTGTCAAAAGTGTATTACACTGTTGATTTAAATGCTTTTAATAGAGTTGGTACAGAGAGAGCTGAGCATTAAAGGCCAGAACAAAGAAGATTAAGATTGAGAAGATTAAGACTAATTCTAGTACTGATGTATTGCCTGATACTGAGCAAACAGCACACTGGGATCTGATAAAAAATTTTTTTACTGTTCCTTGCAAAAGTGAAAAATAGTCATAAAAAAACCTTAGAAACCCTCATAAAAGAAACTTATAAAATTGTAATTGTTGATGAAGTCATTGACATTGGTCATCTTTTAAAGGTCTCTTGCAATTTTTTAACTTGAAAAGTTTAAAAAGCAGCTATTGAGGTATTTCAGACTGAATCTGGATTAAAGACATTTCCATAAAATCCTTCAATGTTAAAAAAAAAAAGTGGGGTGTAACACTTTCACCCTAGAATGAGTTCCTTTTGAAAGTTTTAAAATTGAGACAATATTTTTTAATGAACACTAGCTTCCTCTTTTCTCATTTTTCCTATATGAGAAGTGAGGATAACGGCTGTGGAGATCAAAGCTTACTATCTCTCCTCACCCCCTGCTAGATAGATATGTGCTTTGTATGTAGGTCTATTGTGTTCCTTCCCACACAATCCTTCCCTATCTCCAGGTTAGCAATTGGTCCAGAGTTCAGAGAGAACAGAGAGGGTTAGAACCAGTCATAACCCAGGCCGTTCAGATCCCATTATGAAAAACAAGATGGGGAATTAAAGAAGAGAAATACAGCTGGTTTTGTAAAGCTGGATCTACCCTTTTAGATGGAAGAAAATAGTGGAAACTCTACCCAACTTCCACAACATCTGGTTTTTGTACTTCAACAAAACTGAAATTTTGCTATAATTTCCACAAGCTCTGATTTCTTCCATGGTTGCACTTCTTGTTGTTTCCCACTCATAAGAACATAAGTCACCGTTTATATTAAAACTTTAACATTAATATTCGAAGTTCAAATAGAGCCGTTAGAAACATCCTATAACCCTGAAGAGTCTCTTAGTGATCAAGAACTTGAACTTCTGAAATAATTGAGGAAAGATTCTGAAATTACAGAAATGCAGATTTTCATATTATCACTCAAAATATCTATTACTATTTGCACTTATCTGGAGCGTCACACTGAAATATATGTTTATATACATACAAATATTCTTCTTTGTCAAAAAACACCAAACCAATCCAAACACAAAGCAACATAAAACCTTCACAAAAATCTGAAAATAAACTCCACTGCTTCTGTTTTATTTTGATTTGAATGATGCAGGTATACACATTAATATTAGGATTTGCCAATATCATAGTCCTTGTTTCCCCTAATTAATGACACCTTCTTACCTCACCAGCTAGAATTCATCCTAATGAGAAAATTTTACCTGTCTATAGTCATTATTAGCATTATTGATCTCAGATCTCACTGAAAATATTATTCCTTTTCCCAGGTGCCTCAGAAAAATACTGACTTATTTTTTCTTATTTCCACTATGAAATGCTGAAGGTAAAAAAAAAAAAAAAAGACATTGGTAATCTAGAGAATTATGAACATCTGATCTTAACTCTTAAATTAGCCATATGTTGAGTCTCAACAGATTGACAGTACTTATTAACATGAATGTAAAGTTTTAATATTTTAAATCTGCATTTTATTAATATTTAATCCAGGGTCATAGGTAATGTCCATGTGTGTCAGACAGAAAGGAAAGAAGGAGGTATCACAAGAATCCAATTACTTCTGCTTCTAATTGCAAATGACTTTCAATATTGAGGCAATGTTCTTCTTATGTGACCTTTAGTGCATTTTCTAGACTTCATTAAACCCTTTTGTTCCTGTCAGTTCAGGTAAATCCCATCTTGTCCCATCCCTCTGAAAGTATTCTGTCATATGTTCATAATCCAATGAAAAATGATTGCAGCAAGAAATATGCTGGTTAGTATTTAAAATATGTGCCGCATTTTAATCTTATATGTGTGAAAAACTCAGTTCTCCTATAAGATTTTCTTGCACAAACATCAGGTAAATTAGATCTACTGTAACTGTCCAAGCAATTAGAAATTTTGTCTAACTTTATGTAGTTTATAGATTAATATTTATTCTGATAACTGATTTACTTGGTAGAGAACAAACATGGGTTTGAAGCTTAAACAGTGAATGCTATCATTCCACTAATAGCTATTCTTTTTAACAGTTTCATTGAACTGAAATTTTAAATGAAGAGTAAAGAATAGTGAGTTCAAGATCAGAATAGTATCATGTGAAAAATTAAATTATATTTATTTCCTCATAAAGAAATATTCATATCATGCAATGGTATGTAGAAAGCATAGGTTAATATATAGACAAGTAGCAAAATAATAACAGTATAATAATTGTTGTATAATATTGTTGTATAATAATAAAATTATAGATTGAAAACTGCCATTTTCCTAACATTATACATACACAATACTTTACAGGAATGATGTCTGTGATGAACATAAGAGAAAAAGAAAACTCTATTATACATAGTATAAAATAATAAGACAAAGTAAATAAATTAATTGAGAAACATTTGAAGGAATGGCTGCTATTCTCCCTGAAATCATATTTTATGTGTTTCTTTTCCCGTTTTATTAGGAATCTGCATCTGCAACACATACATATATTTCAGTTCCTGCATTTTTAAATGTGAAACGTATCAGGAAAATGGTAACTTTTGCTTATTTTCAAAGCCACATTCTTTTACATGCCTTATATTTATATATTGTGAGACCGTCTTTTCATAATGACTGTCCTTTTACAATTATATTTTGCCTCCAATACTTCCAGTTGATAATTTATTTTCTTGTGATCCCACTCAAAGTAAATAAATCCAGACTGCCTTTTGAGAAACCCTGCGACAGACAAACATGGGTCTCCTTTTCTTTCTCAAAAGGCACAGTGGTCAAAAGGGTTCCCCCAACGTCATCACAAGGTTGATATTTGTTTACAAGGTGTAAGTCAGCCTCCAATTCAAGGAGAAAGTTGTTTCTTTTTCTGACTCAACCTGCACTGATGCAAAACAGCCTACTTAAATTGAAACTCAGTTCTTTGAAAATAATACTGAAAACTTTTGTAGGTAATCTTAGATTTATAAGAATCTTGTCCAGTTTTCAAGGATGACTTTAGTACTTCGGATTTTATTTCACAGAAAGTTACTGGGAAGAGTATAACTTGAATGTAGCGGCAAGTATGTCTCTCTCCAGGAGTTTTATCCCCATTGTCTTACATGAATGTCTTTTAAAATACTATGAATCTGGGTGGTTTTGGTTTTTGGTTTTTCTGTTTTGTTTTGTTTTGTTTCTTTTTTTTTCCCTTTTGTTTTCTTCCAGAAGTATGGATCCTGTGTTACAAAACATGATTTTGAATTGCTCACTTTGCTAGATTCCAGTAGAAAGTGATATTAAATAACATTATCAAACCCCAGGGCTTGAAGGGTCTTATCTTTTGAAACACAGAAATGAAGGCTGCAAACAGAAATGTTTAGCATCATAGGCATTTTATACTCCTTGGACTAGTGGCAATAAAAGAATACTCTAAAGGGGGGATCTAGAAATGGTAATCAGAATTATATTGCAATACCTTGTCAGTTAAATGCCAAACCAAATGGCATTCTCACAGTTTGGGTTCAGCCACCCTGGACACTGATAGTTTCCTTCCTCAGCCTTCACCACCAAGTCAACTAGACTCGTGACACACATGGGCCTTCTTCATTGAAGTTCTTTTCCACAGCTTCAGCTCCATGTGCGTCTCCTAGTGGCTGCGTCTCTCAGCCGAGCGCAACCTTTAGCTCTTCCTGAAACCGGCAGCAGGGCAGGCTCCAGCTGCACTGAGTGGAGGAGTTACATCAAATGTAGGTAACTTAGTAAAGCTGTGACATCATATAATTGGGCCTGAAATGGGTCTTTGATACTTTTTAAAATTTTTTAACTTGTGGTTTGAAAAGTGATAATCACATCCTCACTTTTCTATAGAATAAGAATATTAAAGCCATCAAAAAAGAAATATGATAGCAGTAATTGGTATGCACAGGGAGAGCATATATATTTTTTGCCATCTGTGAATAATAATGAAGCATAAATCTAACACATTAAGTCATATTACCAAACCACATAAACATTACAAGTTTTAAAGTTCACCTAAAGGGCAAATTAGATTGGCCTCTACTGTTATGTTCAGGTTAAATTCTTGAGCTTTTACAAATTCTGGGGTTGGGGATTTATTTTCTTATTTTTATGTAATTGAATTTCTCCCAGTTTCCAGTACCAAAGGATTACACATTATTATTTGAAATAATCTTACTTTACAGACAAGAAGTAAGTTGTCCTTCAACCTGTAAAATTCAAACATTACTGATATAGTAAATATGTATGTTCCAGAACAGGAAGGAAAGGAAAATAAATATCAGCTAGAATATTTACAATAAGAGCTGTTTAAATAAAAGGTGTGTTTGATCTTTGGGAAGTTCGCTGTCTTTGAACTAACACAAGACAAATGATTATGGAGAGAAGATTATGAATAGTTACTCCTCGACTTGTGGGTTCTTACACTTGACTGTGCAGTCAGCATTCCTGACCAGTGAAGATCTTTGCTCCCACATATGTAACTAGGGTCAATTATTTTTGGCAGTTTTGGACAGAAGGGAGAGAAGGGACGGAAGGCTTTTCAAGCAAAGTTGCCTCAATTAATATAGAACACATAGTAATGGGCACTGAAATAACAGCATTTTAACCAGTGAGTTCATGAAACATTTTCTCAAATACATAAACATTATTTTGCTTGTTTTCTCAAAAGGGAGGTCATTCGTTTAACTGTTTTAAAAATATGATGAATGAACCAATTTGGTTTTTTATTTACATTTTACCATCAAAAATATTTTATTAAAAATACACCACAAAGCAGCAGAACACAGCTTTAATCAGTGTTTAAAAAGTTTTCAGGGCAAAACTTTCTTTAAATGTAAATAAATGTTATGTTGCATTTGAAAATGAGATACCCCAAGCTCTGATACACAGATGCTACCATAATTAGTGTTGGAAATTGTTGTAGCATACACCTAAGATTATAAAATAATTATATGTGTGGTATACTATTAGGCTAAGAGGTATTCAGGGATATGGATTATTGCTCTTGTCAGGACTGATTTCACCAGCACAATGCAGTCAGCTTTACAATGAGCTAAATGTGTAAGGATGCAAATAAATTTAACAAGCAACTGTGGAAAAATAAAGGACTGGTAAAAGACAAATGTGATGTAGCAACACACATTATCTGCTGTAACAGATCTGCATGAGCACACGTGGAACAGCTGAGGAATCATGTACTCCAGGGAATTTCATGCATTCTGGAAGACACTGGGGGCTTACCTAACTCTTCCAAGTCTTCATTATCTTTTAAATGTCCATAACAATATTCACCTGCTCACTGAACAAGGTTTGGGAACCTCCGAGAACTCCCTAACAAAATACAATTTCTAAGATTTCAAACATCAGTGAGGGAGTGCCAAGTAGGGACAAAACAAGAAATGCTCTCTCAGTGCAAAGCGCCCACTTCTTAATGTGGACATGTATATTTGTGTATTTACGCACATGCATCAATGGAAGGGACAGCTGCCATCAAAAAACTGCATAGACACCTCATCAAAATTTGAGACCTAATTTCCAAAAATGCTCCTTGATGACCTGCCCTGAAAATGCATAACAGGACCATTACACTATGCTCTTCACAACTCCACCACCATCCATTACTCCTTGTATGTCACCACTTCACCAAAGCTTATTTCAATGTACCTCTCCCTTTATTTCTGCAAGGCATAAGTAAAAACCCTGGGTCCAGAGAAATTCAAAATATCTCATCTTGCACAACTTGGATCTTTAAGGCATGTGAATGAAACAAAATAAAATCTTTAAATGAATAGATCTAGGATTGAGACAGCTAGCAGAATTAATCACACCTACAAAAGCATGTGCCTGTGGTGTTCTCCATATTACATAGCTAAACGACAGGATGTGCAGCTAGGACATACCTATTATGCTGTAGATGGTACAGTAACAGCTGTCTGCTGTTAGGACTGTGCCTAACAAATACGAGAGTAGTCAGGTTAGTCAGATGGAATCTGTCAGGAATTCAAATCATAAATTAAACAGTGCAATAATAGAGAATGAGGACATAATCATTTTTATTACACAGTTGTAAGGTCTCTAAAGAGATAAGATAATGGAGAAATAAATATATTGTTCCTTTCATACTCAATTTTTTAATAAGCAGGTTGGGTAAGAATCTTGTGCATTTTGTTGACATTGGGTACTGATGAAAACCAGAAGTTATGACTTGCAGACTGGTATAAGAATGGTTCTGTATTAATCCTAATGTTTGGCACTTTAGTGCGTGTATTAGGGCAACTATGAACTACCACATTATTCATATGTATTTATAGAAGGTTATAGGCCAGCCAAAAGATACTCAGTTTCTCTAATTTACCACACATTTAAATCTCTCTGTTGGCCTGCACCAGTCTAAAATCCCCCTAAATACCTGTTCTACTTTCTGCATCAGGTAATTTTGGTCAGGTTAGCAGCCTGAGTACAATTACTGGCATGCTAAAGCAACTGATGAATTTTTAGCTACATCTTCTTTTAACTGAGATACACCAAATTTGTCAAAGGCTGTGCAGACAGATGATGTTTGTTACTTAAACATCTGTAGACAAAAAATTAGCAGCAATGAAGAAAGCAAAGGACAGGATTTCCACAGAAATTTGTACTAATGACAATAGGGACCAAGATTCCCCTTCAGATGGTCTAGAGATGGTCTAAAATACGGCCTCCAGTTTTCAAAGGACTAATGTTGTCATTTTACTGTCATTTTCAGGCAAAAAGGAGGTGGCTATCACAGAGGGAAGTAGAGTCAGCCTGAGACTTTTGTGGAACCACAATGTTGTGGTGAGCTGGGCAATTGCATGAGGCCTTATTCATAAAGCCCTCTTCAGATTGTACAAATACTTTAGGTGGACAAATATATGTGTGATGTATGCATTGAGCACAGACAGATGTATTTGTGCCAGTGCTTGGGTATCTCTGATAGGTGTTTTCTACCCTTAAGCAAAGATATAAGTGGATTCTACAAAGGTCTATTTTTAATACTATTTTTAACTCTCTACCTTCAAACATCATTTCATTCCCTCTCTACTTAAGCGGAGACTTATTACTTCTTTTATGCTTAATAATTCAGAGTGTTGTATTTATGTACTTCTTGAAGGCACCTTGAATGCTTATCAAAAAAGGGGAAAAAACCTCAGAGGAAAAAAATTTCAAGAACTAAGGAAAAAAACCCCTTTCAGCTGCGAAGGGCAAGTGAACGGCAGTTTTGTTTGATAAGCATGTACTTTAAGAAAGTTGGCAGACATCAAACCTCTGTTGTAGTGAGCTAATTACATAAGAGCAAGAACTATCATCCAGGAGGAGAGGGACTGACCAACAGGCATGGCTGCTGCACACAGTGCCAGAGACCAAGCACAAATCATAGTGCCCCCAAAGACTTCTGTGAACATATAACAAAAGAGGTGCCAAGTTATTCTTCGGTGATTATGGAAATTATTGGAGCAGCTATCAAAATGCAAGCAAAGGCATTCAATAATTAGTCATATGAGCCTAGAAAAATATGATTCAATGTAAGTAGTTGTGTGAAGCTATGTGCCAGGATTGCATTAACTTCTGCAGAAAAACACCGTGATTAACAGTAGGAATGGCTAATCCAGCAGCTAAAGAGAAGCAATCTGCAGATGCCAAGCAGGCAGAGGTCAATATAGCCTTATGGAAGGGTTTAATACTGCCTCTGCAACATAAAATATATGTGGAGACTAATATATTTACATACAAACAGGATGAATAAATGTAAAGATCACATAAGCAAATTTTATACATTATGCTGCAAATGTCATGCAGGAAATATACTCTCCGATTGATATGCAGAATGTTTGCCAGGATGGTCACAACCAAACTAAGTTCAAAGTTACAGGAAACGTTGTCGTCAGCCTACTGTAAAAATGTACAATTACTTGCTATTCTCTTTCTGCTTAAAGGTGACTAGTACCATCTTTTTCCCTAGGCTACTTGTTCACGCTAGCTTATTATCATTACAAAGTATTATAATGGATTAACTTTTCCATATTTTGTTCATATTGGGAAGGGCATGTTTCAGACAGTACAGTGACAATGTTTTTGAAAAAGCATTTATTCCTGCACTAAAAATTACCAGGCAGCTTGTTTTGAAGAATAAAAATCTCTAAATTGCATCCTTGCAAATCCCTCTTTCCTGGTATTTCATTTAACATAAAGAATTCAGAAAGAGGAAGCGAGCAGTATCTAATTAATATCTCCTAATGCCCAACTGATGTCAAGGATGACTCCAATTTATAACTAAACTATATTTTTACATTGAAAAATTCAAATACATTTACTGACAGACTTTGAAATGCCACATTATTTATACTGGCAAACTTTGCAGTCTCTCAGGATATTTATTAACATTCTTTCCACAGACCAAAGTGTATATACAATACAGATCACTGCATTCTTCATTTTTCAATCTTTCAAAGTGATATGCACATCTGCTGGAGTAGGATGGAACTGACTTGTTGCCGGATATCCAAAAGACCAAACAGAGCCAGCAGTTAATTTGCCCTCCCTTTTGATTCTCCAGGCAAAACAAAGTAACCTTGACATTTCTTTTCCTCCTCTCTTTCCCTCCCTCTTTCCCCCTTTCCTTCATTCCCGTTCTCTCCTGCTCTTTTTTCTCGAACACACCCACACACTGCACTATCTGTGCACACATCAACAATTTTGAGCTGTGAAGAGGTTCAATTGCCACCTTAGTGACTCACTTATAATCAAATCATTTACTAGGATAGCTTGAGGACATGACAATGACAGAGAGACATCTGTTAGGTGGATGGGATGAAAAAAAAAAGGAAAAAAAAGGAGGTTATTCACAGCTGGTACATTAGCCATGCTAGCCACTAGGCCACCACCGTGTCCTAGTCCTACAGCTTCACTCTCCTCCTTTCTTCCTGCTCCCTGCTGTCAGCTGCCAAAAGATATCTGTTCTCACCCTTTGCTGAATGAAAAGGTGCTAATGCATGACTTCAGGATATGTCAGAACATACAGTACTTACAAGCGTTTGGAGATGCAGCCAACCTGACCATGGGGAAAAGAAATGAGTAACTAAAGAGTGATTTTCTTGAAATAGGATGACTAGAAAAATAGTGGGGGGGTTATTCCTTTTTCTAGCTGTGGCAGGCAGAACAGGTTTTTGTTTTCTTGATGCTCATCTGCATTTCTTGTAGAGTACTAAATACCCTACCAAATATTCAAAAACCAGTTTGTGGTTTGGATTTTGGGGTTTGTTTTTTTTTTTTCTCTTTTTGCTTAAAATTTCAGCACTAACAGAACTTAAAAATACATCCCCAAAAGACGAAGAAATATAGAATAGCTAGAATACTGACATAGAAATATACAGCTTTAAGAACTGTCTTTCTCATACTTTAAAGAGACATCAAAAGAATACATTGAGGGAGGGGTTTGAATAAACTGTGATTAAAAAAAACCCTTAGCTGTTTGTATACCGAAAGTGCCAGAGATCAACAGATATCCAGAATATTCCCCAACTGTCTCCTCTCTAGTTACACAAAGTCTGTGTTTTGCACCCACTAAGCTCAACAGGCAGAGGGGACTGGTGACAAGTTCAGCATGCCAGAAAGCTACTGAAGGGTTTATTTTCTCAAAGCTATCTGTTGGTCTGGGTGGAACAGAGCAGGTTTTTTAATAGCACTTAAAAGCTCTGCACAACAAACTTTAAAAAAATCTGTGGTGTGATATCAGTGAGGGTGATTTCTGCAGTCTACATGGTGAAAGAGTAATATCCTTGTTCAATTATTTGCCTAGCATGGCACCAAAAATAGAACCACAAACCAAACTAAGACTTGTAGTATAAGGGCAGAATACTGGTTATTTTTTGAGTGACAAAGATTTTTAATAACAGCAAGGGATTCTAATATTAGGCCCAGCAGACATGAAGGTCATGCAAATGTTTTAAAAGAAGTTGCATAGCCATGCATTAACGATCCTCTACAGCACACACTCCTGGGAAAAGTACACAGACTACAGCTATCCCAAAGTGACCTGGGCATTCACCAGCCATACCGACCCATTTGATACCTTGCATAGGCTCCTAGTCAGAGTTAGACATTTCAGAGCTGTCCCCGTGTAACTTCTGGAATTCATATTTCTGCAGTTTTCAGTGCATTGTAGGCTTGCTGAAAGAGAAAGGGAACAAGACAGGGAGGAAGGAAAAGTCTCTTTCCTCACTTGCAGAGTAAAAGCAATTGTCTTGAAAATAAAATGTGTCGCCTAATTGTGTTAACATTCTAAAAAGGGTAAATTATTGTCTGACTTTGGTAGTGGTTCAGTTTCAAGGTTTTATATTTCTGCAACTCTTAGGAAGACCAGCAAGAAATATTTATTTCCTTCAGAAAAATTAAGAACATTTCCTAATTCACCAGATAGTCCAAGCTGCTACACATTCAGTAACCTTGGACGTTTTTTTGAAATCAGAGAGTAAAAAAATCCCAAGTATCTAAATCAGTCCCAGATCCAGGTGGGCACAGCTCCCACTTGGTCTACTGTGTGTTGTGCCATACTTATTTGCATGTTCCAACTGTGCCTGAAATTCCTGTTCATTTTCCAAGTTAATCTGCACATCCAAATTATGAGCAATGCAAACTCAATACACACACACACTCCTTTTGTTTACCTGATAATGTCACCCTGTTTCTCCAGCAGCAATTGTCTGTCTTTGAATGAATAGGACTCCTCAGGTTTTTACTCAAATTTCCTGGATTTTGCTTGTCAGGTACCATTTCAATAATGTACACTGTGATTCAGAAGGGTGGATTTTTCTTTACTGAGAATTTACTTTGGGAAAAGGATATCTAAAGAACATTAGAAAATGAATTTAACAAAAAGGACCAAAACTATTAATTTTTGAGTCTTTAATAGTCCAAATAATATTTCCTATTAAATATAGGCAAAGAAAAACAGAATGAATCTGAACCAATACTGAAGTTTTCAGAAAGATTGATTCTGACATTGCTGGTCTAATAAAAGGAATATTTTTTGTCAAGTTCTTACTGCCTATCTCCATATATGTACTTTAAAGTTTTGCAAAAACACTCCAGTGTCAATAGAAAAAGTATTTACTTATGACTGAATAAAAGAATCACAGAACCAATTAAATTGGAAAAGACCTCTGAGATCATCAAGTCCAAGCTATGACCAAACACCACCTTGTCAACTAGACCATGGCACTGAGTGTCAAGTTCAGTCTTTCCGTAAACACCTCCAGGGATGG
This sequence comes from Pseudorectes ferrugineus, assembly GCA_008033365.1. Lineage (NCBI taxonomy): Eukaryota > Metazoa > Chordata > Aves > Passeriformes > Pseudorectes > Pseudorectes ferrugineus. The sequence goes on from QWTY01000742.1 coordinate 44,852, forward strand.
TGACTCCACCACTTCCCTGGGCAGCCTCTATTGTCTAATCACGCTTTCTGTGAAGAAATTCATCCTCTTGTCCTGTCACTGGTTGCCTGGGGGAAGAGGCTGACCTCCACCTGTCTACACCCTTCTTTCAGGGAGTTGTAGAGTGTGATAAGGTCTCCCCTGAGCGTCCTCCTCTGCAGGCTAAACAATCCCAGTTCCCTCAGCCCTTCCTCATAGTACATGTGGTCCAGCCCCTCCACCAGCTTTGTAGGAGGATATGTCTTTCCTAAACCCATGCTCTCTGGGTCTGATCCCTTGGCTGCCCTGTATGTGCCACGTGCTCACACACAAGATTATCTGCTCCATAACCTTGCTGGGCGCTGAGGTCAGGCTGAGAGTCCTGCAGTTCCCTGGATCCTCCTTCTGGCCTTTCTTATAGGCAGGCATCACAGTGGCCAACCTTTAAGTCATCTGAGACCTCCCCGTTTAGCAAGGACTGATGATAAATCATAGAATCACAGAATAAGGTGGGTTGGAAGGGACCCACAAGGATCATTGAGACCAACTCCTGGCCCTGCACTGCACCATTGCCAAGAATAACCCTTTATGCCCGAGAATATTGTCCAAATGCTTCTTGAACTCTGTCAGGCTTGGTGCTGTGACCATTTCCCTGAGGAACCTGTTCACATCTGGGTGAAAAACCTTTTTCTAATATCCATCCTAACATCTCAGGCACAACTTTAGGCCATTCCTACAGGTCCTGTTGCTGGTCACCATTGAGACGACATCAGTATCTGCCCCTCCTCTTCCCCCCATGAGGAAGTTGTAGACTGCAATGAGGTCTCCCCTCAGTTCTCTCTTCTCCAGGCTGAACAGACCAAGTGACCTCAGCCACTCCTCATACGGCATCTCCTCAAGGGCCTTCAACATCCTCATGGCCCTCCTTTGGATGCTCTCTAAGAACTGAAGGTTTTTCTTATGTTGTGATGCCCAAAACTGCCCCCAGCACTCGAGGTGAGGCTGCCCCAGCCCAGTGCAGAGTGGGACAATCCCCTCCCTTGCCCGGCTGGCGATGCTGGGCCTGATGCACCCTAGGACACGCTTGGCCCTCCTGGCTGCCACTGCACTGCTGACTCATATTCAACTTGCCACTGACCAGGACCCCCAGGTCCCTTTCCAGCATCTCATTCCCCAGTCTGTCCATACATCCAGGGCTGCCCCATCCCAAGTGCAGAATCCGGCACTTTCCCTTGTTGAAGTTCATATGGTTGGTGATTGCCCATTCCTGTGATTTGCTGAGCTTTCTCTGCAGGACGCCCCCTTTCGAGGGAGTCAACAGCTCCTCCCAGTTTTGTATCATCTGTGAACTTGCTCAGTATCCCTTCCAGTCCTGCATCCAGGTCATTTATGAAGATGTTGAAGAGCACAGGGCCTAAGATGGAGCCCTGTGGAACCCCACTGGTGACAGGTCACCAGTCTGATGTCACCTCATTCACCATAACCCTTTGTGCCTGACCCGTGAGCCAGTTGCTCACCCATCCCATGATGTGTTTATGGACATTTTATTTATAAGGATACTAAGAGAGACAGCATCGAAAGCTTTACTGAAATCCAAAAAGATTACATCCACTGGCTTCCCTTGATCAGCTGGGTGGGTTACCTTGTCATAAAAGGAAATCAGATTTGATAAGCAGGACTTCCCTCTCATGAAGCTGTGCTGGCTGTGACCAGTGACTGGGCATCTTTCTGAGCTGGATCCCTTAGGACACGTTCCATAAAATTGTCATCCAAGTTTTTCAGGAATTTTCTGTCCCGAGTTGTACCAGCTGTGTGATGCTCCCAGTTAATTTAAGTTAAGTTGAATGCCCCCATAAGGCCAAGGCCAATTAGTGAGCCCTTCTACCAGCTCCCTCATCACCCTAGGGCCCATAAACCCATAGACCTGTGAGCATGTAAGTGGCACAGCATGTCAGGACTTCCTCCTGGATTAAAAGGGGTCCATTCTTCTTCTTTTTCCTGTCTACCACCTCCAGAGGCTGGTTGTCCTGAGTATAACTGGCCTTACTGCTGAAGACAGAGGTAAAGAAGGTGTTAAGTATCTCAGACTTTTCCTCATCTTGCAGGACTATATTGTCCCCGATGTCCATTAAAGAATGGAGGTTTTTTCCCCCTCCTTTTGGTGTATTAATGTAGTTACAAAAACACTTATTGTCCTTTACAGAAGCAGACAGTTTAAGTTCTCTAACTGAGCTTTTGCATCTCTAATTTTCTTTCTGCATGACCTAACAACATCCTTAAACACTTCCAGAGTTTCCGACTGCTTTTTCCAAAGGTGATACACCCTCTTTTTTTCCCCTGAGTTCCTGGGAAAGCTCCCTGCTCAGCCAGGCCAGTCTTCTTCCCCACTGGCTTCTCTTTTGGCACATAGGGATGGCCTGCTCCTTTGCCTTCAAGATTTATTTTTTAAAGTATGTCCACCTTCCTGGACCACTTTGTTTTTAAGGGCTGTTTCCCAGGGAACTTTCTGAATCAGTCCCATGAACAGGCCAAAGTCCGTCCTCTGGAACTACAGGATAGAAGTTTTGTTGAGGCCTCTCCTTACTACACCAAGAATTGAAAACTTTATCATTTTGTGGTTGCTGTGCCCAAGATGGGCATTCTGACCACCATGTCTCCCACCAGCCCTTGTCTGTTTGAAAACAGCAGGTCTAGCAAAGCCCCTGGTAGATCCCGGTAGGCTCCCTTACCAACTGTGACAGGAAGTTGTCTTCCACACGCTCCAAGAACTGCCTAGACTGCCTACTTTCCACTGTGTGAGGCTGGTTAAAGTCTCCCAAAAGAGAGTAGATGAGTGATACTTCAAAAATATAGGATAATGTTATTATCCCTATGTTACACAGACACAGAAATTAGCAATTTTACTTTACATTATTCATTAATACTGGACAAATAAGAACTAGATCAGTCACTGGGCAAAATGAGAAACAAAGGAAAAGGAAATATCTATTTTTCACCCTTTTGATAAATCCCTTTCTGTCACATGCTGCATATGTGTAGAAGTCTATTTTTGTGTCAGTTTTTAGTTTCCTTTTAATTGAGAGAACAGTTCTATACTATTCTATTTTTAATAGTTATCACAGTTAGCAGAAAGGCAAATTTCTTGGTCTTTGGATGTTTAACTTTTTTCTTCTTTTTTAATCAATTTTTGTTTCACTTCAACAAAAATTCTACTGCAACACAAGTAACACAATGCACATAAATGATAAGGAGAACAGAGAAATTCAACTCTGGCCCTTCATCACAGATGAAATTCAATAAAATAGTTTTATTTCTGTTGTTCTTTGTGATAACAATGATATAAAATATTTATTACAATTCAAAATTGACATGTCTTCCCAAAATGAAGTCTTGGCTGAAGAAAATGTCTTGACTTTTGCTAGTCAGATTTTAGCTGAATAACACTGATAATCTTGTCAAACAGGCCAAAAAGTTCCATTCACCAATCCTGTTGTGAAAACACACAGAAATGAATCCTGAATCCTGACCAACAGAATTGGAGGTTGGAGCTGATACACTCCAAAATGCCATCTTCCAGGAGTCTTTCACAATTCTCTCTTTTAGAGATAACTGTAAGATACTGGGCTTCAAAGAGCCAAACTTTTTAAATAACATTTTTCTGCATGTCCAGCGAAGACACCGTACTATAGACAGTATGATACAACACATGCCTATAAGTGGAAGAAATAAATCTGCATGCCAAGTGCAATACCAAAACTTTGCTTTATGTGCAACCGAGAGTTGAAGCTGAGTTTTGCTGCAATTTCAGTTAGCTTTATATACATCTATATATGTATATATTTCAGCGTTAGCTCCAGGTGTGTTGAAGTAGTAAAAGAAATAAAAGTGCTGAACTGCCTGCTTTGGCACAGACATCCTCAATCCAAGCATCCTTCTATCTGTATTTGCAGTTTCATTGCACCTTCTAAATGTAAAATGCACAGTAGATTTAAGCTTTTAAGTACATATACTGATTGTTCTGGGAGGTTCAGAAATTAGCCAATGACATCAAATCCTGCTTGCTGTATTCACTGAAGACTCCCACTGTGAACAGGGGTATATTAAGCAGGATTCAGCCTTTCTAATCAGTGCATGTTAACATGAAGGAATAATATGGAAGCAATGAGAATTAGATTTAATTTGTATTGGTCTTTTGTATGCTTGATGACTTTTCTGCTTGTTTTATTATGGGATCTACAAAGATCACTGTAATCTCATGGTTAGCTGGCTTCAAGTGGGCAATATGAGAGTAAACCCAAAACCCAGGGATCAGAAGAAGTCATTTTATCTCACAGCCACAGATTTTCCTCTAGAGCTTTCTGTTTATTAAATTATACAGGGTCAATAAGAATTTCCTCCAGATGCCGAGTTTCCAATCCCAATATTGGCCTAGTACTATATTCTGTCTCTGCAATGCTAGCCTTGCCCACTGACTGCCTAAAAAAAATAATAATCCATCTTTATTTTATTTTCTTCTGTTATTTAAGGGGAATGTTATCTCTCTATAGGAGTTTCCTGTGTTATCCAGAGAAGGAGGAAGTTAGTGAAAAGCAAACAGGCCAAGGGTTCAGCAATCAAGGTTCAGATGATACACTCTGAAGTGACATTCGGATCCATAATACTCTGAGCTCCAAGTCACCACAGGATTAAGAGGCAGAATAGGAAATACGTCATAGCATCCAACTCGTTTAGGGCAATTTCACTACTCTTTAGAATAATTTCTGCAACATGCTAGAAATTAATCCTCTGAGAATGAATTTTGAGAAAAAATGATCCAGTGCATCTGATTTTGCCCAAATAATTGTACATTCATTCCATTATGTACTGATTAAGGTCCCTGTACAAGAAATTCATATGAATTTCACAGATGACCAGTATGTAAGTTCATGGTATTTAAAAGAATTTCAGCAGTAGTAAAGATCTTCTAGATATAAACCAAACAATTTTACAATCATCAGGTATAGCAATCAGTATCTTTTACCATTTTATGTTGTCTGGATCACTTACAACTTCTGTCTCTGGAGAAGTTTTGTACAGAAAGTCAATTTTCAACTCATATCAATGGTACAGGAGATCTAGACCAGAAAGTCCTGCCAAAAGTAGTAAGGTTTGTACAAGAAAAATTCAGTTCAAATTGAATAAAACAAATGAAAAAGGTGCATAAAAGCATTCTGAGCACACATAATTAATGCTAGGAAGCCAAGGAACTTTTAGACTGAAGTGGGAGATAGCCAATGAATTTGGCCTCTTGCAAGATAATTATTCCTGTAAAAATTGTAGGTTGGATTCCTGGATTTTTGGCTATGAAAAATCTCATACTGCAAAATGTTTAGATATATTTAATCCTACTGCCCAAAAAACAAAACTCCGTGCTTGAGATGGACAGGTATTTGTACTAGAAATCTAGAAGTCTGGCTCTAAATAAGATAAGAATTCTGGGTAAAGGACAATACCTTGAAAGCTCTTGAAAGGCAAGACTGATGTTTCCCACTAAGCTACCTGTGAAGCCCTATTTCCTGCTAACATTTCAACCTTAATCAATGCTACATCTTCACACGAAGAGGACAAATACATATAACACTATATTTTTCTAACCAAAGAAGCAATGTGGCTGTTCGTATTCACTAAACTAAAAAAAAAAAAAAAAAAAAAAAGAAAAAAGGCATAGAAAGTTGGGTTTTTCCCCTTATGAATGTTTTCATCTGTCTATACTGCACACTCTGTATCTGAAATGAAACATGTATTCTCCTTTGGCTGAATAACAGCTTTGCAACTGGAACCTAATTAACAATTTTGCTACTGACATTCTGAGGAGAAACATTTCATTAGATATCTCTGGCTCTAAGCAGACCTAAAATCCAGGTTTTCGAGTATAATTGAACAGGATTTATTATTGTCATTCTAGGAAAATAAGAAAAAATAAAACTCCCATCCTTAATCACACAAAAAGTAAACCTGATAGAATTTATTTAAAAGAAATTGAATGCATGATAGTAGTTTGAGTGAATTCAAGCACTCATTTTTTTAGGATTGAGTTTGTAATATCAGCTTTGAATTTTTATCCCTTTTATGGGAGCTATTAACTGCTTTTAAGTGGAAACCTGTATTTTTCTTCTATAAAATCCTGAATGGGGTAGTTTAACAGTTTCAGAACTGTTTTTGTAATATTAGACAAAGCACTGAAAAAATGGTTTCAAAATATTGAAAAAATCTGTTAAAAGATTTCACTTTTAATTGTTGGTCAAATGAACTGACAATTTTAATTTTTTTTTGTTGTTGTTGATGCCAAGTGATGTTCTTTATTTCTTTTTATTTCTCTATTTCTTTCTAGCTCATGGTACAGGTGCCCCTTCCTATATTAGTAAAATCTCTTCCTTTTGCAGACAAATGAAAACTGTTTGTCATTCATCTTTTTGTAGAAAGTGGTGAACAGAAGATAGAAAGACAAATTCAGAAGGTTTATGTAGTTTTCCTACTCAACAAATATGCTATCTCCTAGCGGAAGAATGACCAGTTGTAAAGAAAGCAGGGAAAGTACACCAAATTTTATTATGGCTCGAGGGTGTGAAAATTAATTTAGAACCCCAAAATTTGTGCAATTTTTCCAAAAAATACCAATCATTCCAGTCATGGATATTAAGCTCTTAATTAGGTGAGATCGTTGTCAGCAGGATTTAAATCAGTAAAGTGGTTTTAGAATGCAATAAAGGAAGACATTTCTTCCCCTTGCTTCCCCTTCATTTCTTTCTTCTACCACTCTTGATCTTTAACTCAACTACTTATTCTCTTTGCTCTCACAGTCAACCTGATTTCTTTATATATGCAACCTTCAGGTTAAATGCGAACGAGACTAATTAATTGCCATGCTTGATTTTCGATCTTTAGTGTCTTCCAGTGAAATATGATAACTGGCATTGATATATGGTTTGCTGACTCTATTAACCACCTTTCTAATTCACTGTATCTTTTTATATTAATTATGCCTCTAGCTTAATATTTTATTCATGTTTGAAGCCTTTTTGCATTACTGCTTGCTCTCAATAATAATAATAGAAAAAAGTTGGGTAAACTTTTTCATCATCTCTGGGATAAACAAACAGGGCTGACCTCTTGAACAATTCCTATCTACAGACAGGAGGTACTGAAAAGATTTCAATTGAAAAACAGAGGCCTTCCACTCTGTTCCAAATAAAGATAGGAGCATATGTATGACAAAAATGAATAGTATCCTTATAATTCAAGAATAAGGTTGATTTGATTCCTGCATAATATTTGGAATATCAGAAGAAAGTGCTAAATAAGAGTAATTGCTAATTTTTCTGCCCCTTTCATGCTAGTCTTGATCATAGGAAAAACTCTTTTGACAGATAAAAAAATGGAAAAAAAATCCGTAGTTTATGACTTATCACCACAGGATTTATCCTATCCATGCCATTAGGTGCAAAACCACTCTCAAGTTTTACAGAGACGTATTTGCAGGATGCCTGCAAGCCTTTATCAAGAGGCCACAATAGCATGAGCTACTTCCAAGTATTCCATTTGGTAATTGTTTCCGGTTTTTGTGTGTTTGTTTGTTGCTTTTTTCCTTCTTAGCAGTGTTTTTGATAATGGACAGGAATGAATCCCAATAGCAGCCAAGAGCTGCATGGCATTCTTTACTCATACAGTTAAAGTAACTACCCCTGCTTGATCTTGCGTGAGAAACAGTGAAAAAAATCCCTGTTCTTGTGAGCTTGCACAAATACCAGACATTTGACTGGTTGCAGTGTTTTGCACATTTCAAGAAAAAGTATCTGCTGTTTTGGCTGGTGAATTTAGATGACCTTCAGCCCAATTTGTTATAAGGCTTGTGAGGGCACAGTCTTTATTTGAGCATACATGTTGAGAAAGGAACAAACCCCACCCACACTTAAAATAATTATTTTCTAGCAGCTTAATAAGAACAGATGGACAGATATATTAGGTATTCCACATTTGGTTAAAGCTTATCAGGACTTGCACCTTTTGGATAACAAGATCAATAGACTGCAAAATATAAATTTGTAGGAAAGAGGACTCATTGATTCTGGTGTTTCTAAAACCAGGTATCCAGGTGGCAGCAAAATATTCCTGAACACCCACTGCAGTTACCTCTGAAAACAGTTTCCTCTGAAGAGCATGCAACCTAGATAATTTGAAAAGTGTCTGAGAAGATGTAGATTTTGAAAATGACAATGCCGAGATGTAGGTGACAGTTACTTTTCCAACTGCCATTTTTTTCCATAGACTGTAGACGTGAGGCGAAGGAAAGGTTTAGTTTGACAGGAGAGGAGGAAAGTGTTTGCCTTCACAAATGCCTACTTTGCATCCTCACACCTAAGGAGGGATTGTATGAACCCAACAGAGAAGAAATAATACCAAGATACACTACTCGGCAGTAATGCCGTACAAACCACCTGTTAGCTACTACTTCCTGGTCAAGACTATACACCAAAAAGAAGCATGGCTCCCTTCCTCCATCCCTGAACTCTGGCACTCAAGTATAAAAAACCAGCTAAATCCTGTCTGCACCCAATCTCCTTCCCCTTTCTTTGGATGTGGCTGTTCTGTTTTGTGAACCATTATAAACATAACACTCAGACTTTCCTGGTGGCATCTGTTATTTTGAGTTAGAACTGAGTTAGAACAAATAAAAAGAGTTTTCTATTATCTTCAGATGAAAGAAGGTTTGTATGTGTGAGCTAATACTGATTGCCTGAATGCAGATGCAGTGTTATATTTGATTGGTAATTAAAGTCAAGTACCCTCAAGTTTAGGCAAAACCCAAACAGCTAATTACAGGTTTTATACTATAAAACCATTGTAGTATCGAAAGACCCCTCAGGGAAAATATAAGTTGACAGTGATTTTTTTTCTCCCCCAAAAATCTGTAGTAAATTCTCTTGGTTCTGTGGAAATGTAATTAGAAAGAAGAAACACAAAGACAGCTCTATTGCTTGATTCTGTCTGCTCTCCATGGCAGGGGAGGATTGGAATTAGATGTTCCTCAGGGTCCCTTCCAACCCAAACCATTCTATGGATCTATGATTTGATGAAATTCAAATATTAAATGACACTCTAGGATGCAAATTGTGTTTAAGGCCAGGCTGGGCACAACAGTAAAACAAGTCTGTCACCTGTTCCTTGCCTTGAAGTCCCTGTATGACCTTGAAGTCTAACCTTGGCTACACTCTGTTACCATCCGGTTTAAACCCAGAAGAGCAAAGAAAACTAAATCTCTGTGCATAGACCGGAAGGAACTTAGAAGGTTCAAAATATTCCCAAAAATGAGATTAAAACCAAACGAGGTTAGATGTTGGTGCCAAAAAATTGATGTATTTTATTTAATAGTAAAAGAGGCAAAGAGA